>CP139508.1:513192512-513375012 GCA_021014915.2 Artemisia tridentata subsp. tridentata | reverse complement strand
TATTTTTTCAATTTTTTTTTTTTTTTTTTTTTTTTTTTTTTTTTTTTTTTAACATAGACATAGATGTGTAAAATTTCACCACATCACTATAATGATAATTCTGGATAATTTTTCCATACTTTTCATACTTCAGAAATAACGGTAATAGTGAAAGTAGTAAACACACGAAAAATAAACTCAAAGATATACAATATTTACTTTCACTCCAATTGCATTGTGCAATTTCCCGACCTAACCAAAGATAATGAATTACGCACGCGAACACAGGTAATGTAAGGAAACACACTTTGCCTATAGCAATTAACCAACCACGGATTCTAATCTACAGGGTAGGCTAAGGTGTAAGGGTGTAACGAAACATTTTAAACATAGGTGTAAGAAACGAAAGGAATGGCTCTGAGTGTTTTTCTAGGGGTATCTTATTCTAGGGGTATCTTACTCTAAAAATGAGAGTAACAAAAGGGTTTATACGGGGGTTAACTAACCAGTGTAGTTAGTTAATAACACATAACATATAATAGGCTATTTGGGTGTAATCCTAGAATTTTACCAATTTAGACAAGTCATTCCAATTATATAAATATAATACTTATTATGGTGGTCTCGAATAGTATACAAGCCAAGTTCTAAAGTTTACAAGTCACCGGCACACTCATAGATTTGTGAATTTTGAAAAATCACAATTTTTGAAAATAACGTCATGTGTGCAGCTATGCAACTTAGATCTTAAACAAAAACATGCTAAAAATTTTTAAGTTTGATATATTAAGCACATTTTAAGCATAATTTTTGAAAAAGTTTAGGACAAGTAATTGTTAAGTGTTCTAATTCTCCAATCCCCCCACTTAAGTTAAACAACGTCCTCGTTGTTTGTATAAAAGGTTAAAAACTGGAAAATAAAAGAATTAGAACAGGAAAACTCCCCTGAGATTTGCTCGGTATGATCCTCCATTAGTATAAGAGCAAAAATCATCTTTCTTGTGGATTAGAACGTTTAAGCTTCATACTTGATGTATCCACAGGAAATCCAGGAAACTATAATACCACCAAAGCTTCAAAACACACCTAAGATAAGAAAGGTTCAAGCTTGCATAATACATTAGTAGTTAGATAAAAATAAAACTGAAAATCATCAGGTCAGTCGATGCGCCGTATCTTATGGAAGAAGATACGCCGTATCGAGCCTGGAATAAATACGGATCAGAATAAAAGATGCGCCGCATCCTTAACCAGGGATGCGCCGCATTAAAATAAACTGATAAATAGTTTTAAAGTCGAAAATAAAAATGCAGAAAAATAAAATAAGATATGACCATTGCAGGAGATGCGTCGCATCTCAGAATTGAGATGCGCCGTATCCTCATGCGGCCTGGACTGACTCGACACAAAAACAGAATAATAAAAATTCTCCGGGTTGTCTCCCGGTAAGCACTTGTCTTTATTCCAGAGTCTTCAAGTTAGACTCACGTTCAGCTCTTCAATAAGTCCTTGTCACGGTCCATCCTTCTTCCTTCATTCGAAAGATGTTCCCGTATAGCTCCGCAACGTTTTCTTCCGTTCGACTTAATCTAATATAACTCTTGGTCTTTACTGCAACATATTCCTCATCGGGTCCCAAAGAGTATTTGATGATTTTAAATTTCTCAGTAATCATTGCGGGTGGCTTATTGTAAGGGATCCCAAGTAGTTGACACTTTCTTTTGGTGAATTCTTCTTCGTCCTTGTCAACAAACTTAAAATAAGGATCCTTAATCAAATAGTCATCTAATTCCTCAATCAACGACTCATTATTATTATCATCTTGAATCGCCTCCCATTCTCTTTCCAAATCATATTGTAACCGTCGACTAAGCTTCGTGAAATCATCAAACTGTTTATGCACCCATTCCCAGAAAGTAGTATCCGATGTCCCCTTAAGTCCTTTCAAGCGTTCAATTCTGCCCTTTTCTTGTAAAGCCTCCGATTTTTGTGGGCAGTCTTCAACATTATCGTACCACTCATAATCTTCAAAGGTTACATCGTTTCCAACCCGTTTCATCCCAATTATACTTCCCCCATTACAGGTTCCGTCACTTTTATAATCACAGGTCGGCCAAACACTACTCCCGTCCTTGAAAACGAAGGGTGTACAAGTGTGATTAATGTGCTCAAATTCCCATGGTTTATCCCAAACCCATGGTACTTGGTCATTCCATTCATAGTACCAGGTGTTTTTGAAATCATCATAAGTCTTAAACCCTGGTAGATCTCCAGTAAGCACATCATCGTCGACTTGAAGAAGGTAGTTAAATTCCTTGAACTGCTTGCACAAGGGTGTCTCATAATCGAACAAATCAACGTCTATTCTGAATAACTCTTCAATGCCTTCATTGATTGTTGAATCATGAAGTGACGACCCATAATCGCTTTCTACTTCTTCATCTTCTCCTCTCATCCAATATACCCATAATGCATCCTTAGTAGCTCGATCCATACTCTTATGGTTATTAAACTTACTAGCCAACCACTCTGAAAAATCAACATCGTTAGGATCGTGGTTAACGTCAAAGCAAGCCTTCCCAATCATATTCCTTCTTATCTCCATGAACTCGTTAAATTGCTTCTTAAAACTCCGTGTCAACCATGAAGTCATAATCTGCTTGACTTCATTTGCAGGGGCGAATTCCGGACTACCATATTTAAGTTCTAGCCAATCATTGAGGGAGAGATCAATCAATCGTACCAACCTGCCATGAAATAGTAACTCCGCCAAAGCATAAATTCCATCATTGTCCAGATATTTCTCATTTAATCCCCAGTACTGCTCGGAATATGGCATGTAAGAGTTTTGGGTATTGCCTCCACCACAGCTTTCGTTGCTTGAATCCATGTATGCAAGATAGAATTTCCCGTCACCTTCTTCGATAGTAGTCCAGTTCAATCCTTTGGATTCAATGATAGGCCATAAGAGCGACAATTCATCTCCAGTGTACCTCACAAATACATCATAAGAGAACACCCCTTCGTCAATGTTGCACAAACGCATGAATTCCTTAAAAGCAGCTTCAAGAGGAGTCTCCCAAAAGAATAAATCCGTATCAATCATGAGCACATTGAAGTTGACATCATCAAAAACCTTCACATCGAATGAATCTGAAAGCAAGAGTTCCTTAGCAAGATATCCGTTCACTGAGATGTCTTCCATAGCAAAACCTGTCATCATAGGTAAAATCATCAGTAGGATTTGTTCGCTAGAAGAGAAATTAACGAATATAGAAACGGATATATGAATACAAATAGCTGATATCTGCAGACGATGCGCCGTATCCAAAAAGTTGGATACGCCGTATCTTAATACGTTAGAATTAAATCAGACTTTATTCAGAAAATAGATACGCCGCTTTAGAATTTAAGAATGCGCCGTATTGAATTAATTAATCAAAAATCGATATTTATTTAAAATTAAATGCGTCGTATTAACGAAAGTTAATGCGCCGTATTTTCGTTATGTTTCAAAATACAAGATTTTTGATTCAGTAAGATGCGCCGTATCGACAGAGATCGATACGCCGTATCTGTTTAATAATTCGCAAACTGTTTTTTAATTAAAATAATAGATACGCCGTATCTGCGAAAGCAGATGCGTCGTATGGCGTTAACGTTTAGAATTTTTTTTTTATCAAAAACAGATACGCCGTATCTTGGGAAAAGATGCGTCGTATCGAATTAATTAAACGCGTTGTATTTAAAAAATAAAATAATAATAAACGCAATACGCCGTATCTGAGAGATCAGATGCGCCGTATCGTTTGATTTAGCACAGTACAACGATAGCAGAACAGAAAATACGAAAAATAAAAACAAATAAAAACACACAAACAAAAATAAACACAAAAACAAAAATAAAAGCAAACAAGTAACACACAAAACAACAAATATGCAAAATAATAGAATGATGCAATTAATCTAATAAAAAAAAACCTAATTAAAATACTAATCAAATTAACAGATAATAACAATTCACTCCCCGGCAGCGGCGCCAAAAACTTGATGCGCGTGATGTGTCGTTGCGGTTTAGCAGTTTTAATGCCTACTCAAGTTTTAAATTTATATTTAGCCGACTTATCAATAACACACACACTTAACGAGCAGTGTACCCGGTCAGTATGAATATAATGGTAAGTAGAGTGTCGATCACTAAGAGTGGAACGTATTATCTCGTTATTCTAATCAGTATTTTAATATCCTAACGCAAGGGGGTTTCAGCCCGAGAGACTGCCACGATTTGTTTGCAATTAAATAATAAAATAAACCAATAGGCACGAATCAGCAAGTAGCACACACGTACACAGATAAATACTCGAGACAATAAGAGGGCTGTCCTTATGATTAAGTAGATTGTCACTTGTTTTATTGATAGCTTTATATGAAGTGTATGTAGTTAACCCTTTCTCGTTGGTCCTATTCTTATCGGCGAGTAAACCCTTAATGATTACTTATGTCTAAAAGTTATTCCTAAGTGATCAATTTAGTAATAACCGTGGGAGCCACATTATTTTCCGCAGTCAAATGCCCGCAAGCCACTAATAAACACAGAGGTTATCAATGCACTAATAAGTAGTAACCAAAGACATCAACATATAAACTTTAATTGATGGGAAAGCAAGTATTAAAGGGAGTGCAATCTTTCGTTGTCACATTACACAAGCCACCAATCCTGATGAATTAAAGTTTGCTAACACAATAAAACAAAACTACTTAATGAATTAAACACATGCAGCACCTTCTTACAGCTCTTGTATCTTCGTTTGGTGTGTCTTGTGCTGCCTCCTTGACTGAATTCGTCCTAGGGTTCTGCTGCTTCGGTCTTCGAATCTAATTTATTCCTCTCGAAATTCGTCTGGTCTTGGGGTATTTATAGTTTCTGTCTAAGGGAAGATGCGGCGCATCTATTAAGTAGATGCGGCGCATTGACTTAACTTCGCGTGGGGTCCAAGATTATAATATTCAGGAATATTCATACACCGCCAGAAGATGCGGCGTAACTCCATGATTAGATGCGGCGCATGTCCTCTTGTATCTTGGATCGTATCTAGTGATATCTTGATAGAGATGCGCCGTATGTAATGAGTGGGATGCGGCGCATCTGGAGCAGATTAGTCTTGATCTTCTTCATTTCAGTAGACTCTTAACTTCTTGCATGTTTTGCTCCATAATCAGTCCAAAATCGCTAAGTTTCACCAAATGCTTGTTTTTACCTGAGAATTACAAAAGTAAACGATTAAGTATCAATCCTCATACATAATATAATAAAACAAGTCAAATTAATAGGATAAATGATAGTAATAAAATGTACTTATTTGAGTTCATCACACACTGATATGTGTCAAATTACACATATCTTTTACCTATTTAAACGGACCAAATAGACCAAAAACTAATCAAATATGCCAAATATGTTATGTTTTTGTGTTTATACATGTGTAGGTACACTTAAACATAACCCTTAAAACCAAATCCAAACCCAACTTAAATAATCATAGCCCAAATTAACAAAGCCCATTTCCCATTTTAATTAAACCCAGTCAAATAAAAGGTCAAACAAACCCCTGATATAAAAATAGCGGGCAAACGCCCACTGTTTATCTTCAAACTTATCCCTCCACCTCCCCCCTCCTACTTGATCACCTTTCCAGCTGCTAACACATCCACACCAACCCACTACAACTTTTTAGCAACCCTTTCCACCTTACCCCCCCCCCCAACTGGCATTTTGTCGACAAACCACCTTTCCCGCCAAAAACACATATGGACGACTGAGACTGATTCAAGTTTGAAAAATGACTGGGATTCACTTAGAGGGACCCAAGGAAGCTTTTTGGAGTTATAAAACACTTTCACACACAGAGAAGACAACCATTTTTTTAGATTTTAGTTTTTAGTTAAGTAGTTTAATTAAGTCGTAATTTAAGTTTTGTGTTAAAAATCTTCTGGGTTTTGTAATTTCTTGATTATATAAGTTATTTCAGTTGTAATTCAAGTATTCAATTAAAGTAATTTCATGTTTCCAGTTTTAACTAAATTTCCCGCCAAAATTGTTCTTCTTTGTTTTTGATATTATAAGCAGTAAAAGGTGTTCAAATAAGCTCTGTTAAGCTTATTAGTACTTATTTAAGAGTAATAGAGGTTCCTGTTGTTGTTAATTCAGAAATTAACAAAAGTTAATGAAAGTCAAACTGAATAGTGGAAATAAGCTGTCAATGGAAATAAGCTATTCCTGACAAGCTCAGCTGTTTCTAGCTTGTTTTTGTCAAGCCTAGTATAGTTCTGATCACTTCCCTTGGTTTCTCAGTCTCAGTCCTTAAAATGCCAAGTAAGTCAACTCTGGTCAACAGTCACTGTTCATTTGCTTATTATAGTGCTTATTTGCCATTTTTCTGTTCTTGTTTGTTCCTTTCTATGTTAAGATATGCTTATTAGTCAGTTGTACCTAGTCTAGCTCATTTTTGCGTTAATTAGCCTTATAAGCCTTAAAACAGTCAAATAAGCCTTAGCTTATTTGACTGCTTTTCTTCATTAGAAGGAGGTTCAAGTAGATCTAATATAGTTAGTGAATCAATAATAAGAAACATCCTAGCTTAACTTGTCTGTTCTAGTTAAAAAAACCAAAACAGACCCTTATTAAGGATTGTTTGGCACAACCCTATATATGGGTCAAAATGGGTAAAAACCTAGATACTGTACATTTGCCATTTTCTTAATTTTAATTTTACTTTAAATAGGTTGTATAAACTGTCTATAAATTATTTTAAGCCAATTTGATAGCCATAGTAGTCCTGCATTCACTGTGGAAATCCTAGGCATCCAACTGATCGAATAAGCCACAATAAGCATACAGCTCAAAAGGACCTTATCCTTGGCTTTTCTGAGTTCCTTTGAATCCATCTAGAGGATATACAAAGAATTGGATTAGGCCCATTTTGGTTTGTGCACTTTTGTGCAAACCTGCACAACACTGAGTACCTCAGTGTATATGCAGACTGCATAGCTTTTTAATCAACCTTAAGTGCTTATTTTTAGAACCACAATACCTTATTACCATTTTTTCCTAAGTCTTAGCGTATTGATTTTTACTGTTTCAAAAACCTCAGCCCTTAGTTTAACTTATTATAGCTTAAAATCATCTGTAAAAATCACCTCAGTATACAAAGCCTGAAAAATTAGATTTTCAGGTTTTTCAAGGTTTTCTTTGATTTTTAATTTCTTTAATATAGATTTTAATTAAATAATATTTTGCATAATTAATATTCAGAAGCTAATCTACTTAGCTTATATTTTTCTATATTTTTTAGAATTTTTCTTAATAGCTTTCATCTAGCTTAAAAAGTCCTCAATCTGCCCTGCACCATAGTTAATCAGCAGATTGGTTTTGGCTTATTTAGAGCTTATCAGCTTTAGCCATTTCTTTCTCTGGATCATTTAGCTTATTTGTAAACATCACAGTCCCAAATAGCTTATTCTCATTTACTTATAGCTTATATAGAAGCTTATAGCTTATTTACTTAAAATTAGTCTTAAAACCTTAAAACCTTAACTGTTAGATTATTAGAGCCTATTATAAGCTTATACAGCTAGTTATAAAAATAATTCCTTTTTAAAAGTTGTCATTTTATAGCTTATTATTAAATTTGAAAAAGTAAATTAAAAAAAAAAAAAAAACGTTTTAGCAAAAAGTCCATGCTGGGATTCGAACCCTGGCCACCCAGCTCACCACACACACACACACTACCAGTATGCCCTTGGTACTTTTTCGTTTTACTTTGCATTCCTATTGTATTTAACCTTGTTTCAGTTGTAGCTTAATACGAACCATTTAGCTTATTTCAGCTTATCCAAATAAGCTGACACTTCAGTTGTATTTTTCTTAAGTCTGTATTTACATAAAGTATTTTAAAAAAAGTTTCAGATTTTTCTTAACAGTTTTTGTATTTTAATGATTTAATTAGTTTAAAATAGTTTTTAATTCATAATAAATTAAATAATAATCAAAAAAATATAATTTTAATTTCTAAAATTTTCTTTTATTAACTACAACCTAGGAAAAATATAATTGTACCCGTAGAGTTATTATTTCATAAATTTTACGTTTTAGGCTTGGGAATCTCCCGGTACGTGCTCGTTTCTAGATTTCTTTTACGTTTTTGATTACGTAAGCCTTAGGTAACCATTTTAATTGCCTTTTAAGTTATTTTTAATTATTGTGTATCAAATTTAGCGTAGAAACCCAAAATCCCTTTATTTTCACCATTCAAACACGTTTCACGAATCGAGATCGCGAATTCCATTCAACATTCGTTGGGGATAAAGACGCGGGAATACAAGCTTGCCTTGTGTTTCCTCGGAAATAAATTATAAGTTGTTTCTACACTGATCAATTTTTGGCGCCGCTGCCGGGGAAGATTGTAGCAAATTTATCGATTCTCGTTTCTCGTTGCGTGTTTTGAAGACCCTTCTCTCGAGAAGTTCTCGTTTTCATTCGTAAATATTTCTTTTATAAAAACCCAAAAAGATTTTTCATTTCAAAATTTATTTTCCTTTTTCCTTTTTGTTTTTCAAATGTCTTTAAATCTTAAAAATCCAAAAATAATCTTCTCACTCCTTTTACCCGTTTAATTCTTTTATGTCTTCATCGTACCATTATGGTTGTGAATGTTGTGGAGGTCCTCCAAATGGTGGAAACTGCCCCGGTTGTAACATTATGGATTCAGGAAACGGGTTTGTCTATGACCAAAATCCCTGTTTTCACAATGAAACACCCGACTTTTTCAACCAACCCCCACAACATCATATGAAGACATACTTGTGTGAATTTTGTGGAGGTTGTCCTCATCCGGAATTTGATTGTCGAACGGGTAACATGCTTGTCTATGAGCAGAACCCTTATAACAATCAGTCATCATCCGGATTTGACACATCTTCATATTATACACCACCACAACAGTATTACTGTTGTGAGTACTGTAGAGGTCCGCATCATAACTCCGATTGTCAAACAAGGGACTCGCTTGTCTATAAGCATGGCCCTTATAATAATTATGATTATTCTTATCATAACCAACCTCCACAGTATGAAACAATTCAAACTCAGCCTCAGCTATCTCTTGAATATATACTTCAAAAACTTCAAGATGTGCAAAATGAACTTAAAAATTTGGCTGTTAAACCTACCCAAGAAGATCGTCATGGTGAATCTATGGAAGATTTACTCGCCGTAGAACGAGCAGAACAAAATCGTTTATTGTTTAACAAGGCTTGCATGCTCGATGACGAAGATGAGGAGGACTATGAGGAGAGTGTTATTCCTTTAAACGAAATCATTTCTCAACTCCCTCAATGTATTGAAATCACATCCATCATACCGACTATGGACACCGAGGACTCTCTCAATATGGGGGATGAGCATCCTAGCATTATTCCTGAAAAGGAATCGGACTAATTCATAAAGTCTAGTGTTGAGAACCTTTTCCTAATCCCAAGTGAGTCTGAGGATATATCCGATAGTGGATATGATGAGTCAGATACGGAGACATTAATGGACGAAGTGCAAATTTCTAGCATTCAGAGTACAGTACATTTCCCACTTCCATATATCCTTCTTGAGCCTAAGCTCAAAGACATACTTCATAATAGTGATTATCTTCTCGAGGAGTTCGCTGATGAACTCACTCACATTGATCCCATCCCACCTGGGGATGAAGATAAAAACTTCAATTTTGAATCAAATCTGAGAGAATTGAAAGTTTTGATAAATCCTGATCAATCAACTAATTGTGTCTCTAGTCTAGGGGACTTCACCGATTCTCACATCATATCTCCACCAGAGTGTGATCACTCTAATAACTCGGATGAAAACATGATCTATAGTGAGCATTTGCTTATTAAAGATATTATCCCGAACCACCCTCCTGAGATACTTCTTGATCATGATTTTAAAAACTTAAAAGAAAAATCTGATTATGATGACGATTATATCATAATTGTTATCGGGATCTTTCTACCTTTATTCACATATAAGGTAGCTTGTCCTTTCCTTCACTCGTTCGGGAGTGAAAACAAAATTTTTGACCCCGGCATTTCCATTTATCATTCTTTTGTGCCGGATGTATCTCATCGGAGTGGAACTTTCAAATACTTCAATGTTTATTCAAACATATTGAATGAAAGTCCGATGGAGATTTTCTCTTCCACATGCTTCCCCATGAACAAATGAATTCGGGGCAAGTCAAGCTAAAGACTTGATAAAAAACAAGCGCTTCGTGGGTGGCAACCCATGCTTATCGTATGTTTTGTGTGCTAATGTGTGACGTGAATAGTTTTTATCTTTTTTATTTTTGTGTTTGGCGTCTGTTGTTTTGTGCAGGATTGGCCCGGCAGGTGAAGACTCTCGTGCTCATGTTTTGTCTATCTCAAGTCTCATGAAATCTGGTATCCTTTAATCTTATTGACTTACGTTATTCATTTGGCATAATTAATAAACTGCCTTAGATTTACGTAGGATTACCATTGCCTTTTAAAACATTGGGGACAATGTTTGGTTTTAGTGTGGGGTGGGTGAATGTCGATTTGATAGTACCTTGCATTGTGTTGTGTACCTTAGCAACACCGTTTTCCACAAAAAATCCAAAAAAAATGAAAAAATTTAAAAATTTTTGCAAAAATATCATAAGTGTTTTGACACATTGTTGATTTTCCGTTGGTTAGAGTAGGAATAAAATTTTGACTTGACCGGGCGTGTTGAGCCCTAGCTTGTCCCCTTAACCATTTTGGCTAAGCATTCGCGGATCTTTTTATTAAAGATTTTAAATTTGCGAAGAACGAGAAATGATAGAGTTAATTATAAGTTGTGATGCTAAGCAAGGATTAGTTGGTTATCTTAAAAGTTCATCAGTGTAATTTGTAGTTTTTCCTCCCATAAGCTAAATTTGTGCTATTTTCAAATTATTAAACTTAGAAATTGTTTTATTACAAACTTTTATTCAATTTTGATATAGAGTACGAGTTCAACTTTTTATTTTAATTTTCGAACAAACATACTTTCTTAAATTGGAATAATATTGCAAAAACAAGTGAGTAAAATCACAAGTATGATGCAAGTATAAATATGTGCTGTTATAAAAAAAAAAAGAAAAAGAAAAAAAAAAAAAAGATGGAAAATGAAAAGAAAAAAATATATGTGTTATGAGAATAAAAATGTTGTTATAAATAAATGTATAAAGTTTGTTTTTTCTTAAATTTAAATCGGAAGTTGAACTAGTATTCGTCAATTTTGTGTTATAAGTTTAAACGGGAATTTGGTAGATTGCTGATTTCTAAGGACCCCGAAAGCTCTGGTATTATTCTCTGTGGGGTGTCAAAAGCCTGGTCACCTAAAATCAATTGGTTTGGGATGTGCCGAGAAGAAAACCGTTAGATGGAGTGATCTCATCTTTGCGTCTTTAATCTCCAAATGATCGTCGGTTATTGTTTACTTAAGTATTTACTATAAACTTTTCATTTTTTTCCAACTTACGAGCATCCCATCCTTTAAAACATTCCAACTCTTTTAAAGCTCAAACCAATCCAAATTTCCACACTTTAAACCATTCCATTCCAACTGATCATTCCATCTAGAATGCATTTCAAAAAAATAAAATAAAATAAAATAAATAAATAAAAAGAAAAAAAAGGAAAAAAGAAAAAAAAAAAAAAAAAGAAGGAAAAAAAAACATTAGTTTACATTCTCCCCCTAGTTTGTTTTTGCTAAACTCTCAATTTTGTTCGGTGCTCACTTTTCTCGCCGAAGTCTTCTTTTGGAAATGTCTACTAGTTAATCATTTGTTCCACAAAATTCAAGTTATACCTCTCCATCTTCAGTTACATCTTGTAGAAAATGATGCTTCGGTGCGATATGCTTTATGTAACTAAGATAAACCGGGTTCTTTGCAATTGCTATTGCTGACATGTAGTCGCAAGAAATTGTTGTAGGCTTCAATTGTTTTTGTTATGTTTAGTTTTTATCATTAGCTTATTGCAGGCAGTGAAAACGGGTGTATGGAGAAATCGACAAACCAGTAGTCCATCCCATGTATTGAAAAGTAGAGACTCGAAAAATGATGACTCGGAAAATGAAAGTGAAAAATTAGGACAAATAATGTCCAAGTTTGGAGACAGTCTTGTTGTAGTGACCGCTCTCATTGCAACAGCATCATTTGCAGCTGCTTTTACAGTACCAGGTGGTTTCGACGGTAACGAAGGCTCCAAACTAGGAATGCCTATTCTACTAAGGAAAACAGCTTACAAAGCATTTGTTGTTTCAAATGTTGTAGCCTTCTCTTGTTCGTGTTGTGTTTTATTTGGATATATGAGGCTTCAAATCTACCTTGCCATGTATAATGATGCTAACGGCGAGGAAGAAAAAGAAGATAAATTGAAGACGGCATGAAAAATATGATTTGGCTTCAGTATATGCTAACGGGAATTGCGATGGTAGCAATGGCATCTGCATTCATTACAGGAACTTATGTTATTCTGGCGCCTTCCCTTGCTTTTGCAATTTCATTATACGCCACCTGTGTATGCATTATTGTCCCTTTGTCTTTTCTCCGCACAAGGTATTTTTGATGTTTTGCCAAATTATTTTGGATGCTTGTAAAATTTGTTGAATGATATATATCATTTATTCTTGGCGTATCAAGAAGCAAGATATCGTACTTTATTTAAACATGTAAAATAAGACAGACCGGTGGCGTACCATAACTTCTTTTATATGTATGTGTGACTTTTAATGAATATATATCGTTTTGTTTAGCATGATCCACTCATCGCCCTTGATAATATCTTCTTTATAACTTTATTTTTATTTCTATTGCTGCACGATAATAGAGTTTCTGTCATCTTCTTCTCCAATTCAACGAAGGGCGGAGCTAGTAAAGTGACTATTATTTGCTGAGCCACCCTTAATCATTTAATTCATTAGTTATGCAGCTTATAAATTAATTTTTTAATAATATTGGCCATTAGCCCCCCTTTATTTCTATTAAAATTTCAATAACTTAACAATGAGATATAACATAAAAAATAAATTTTACTTGTCAAGTTGTCATTTTCTAATTTAGCTTAGTTTCTAATATTGTGGTGTTAATTAAGATGAATCATGAGTTAAGAAATATAGATTCATTTTTGGAGCAGTATTTATTGTTATAATTTTTACGTTAAGTTCGGCCTCCCTTAACTTCAAATCGTGACTCCGCCCCTGAATCCAACCTTTGCCGCCACTAAGCTCCAAACCTTATGGGTGTGCATTTGAATTTGATGTGATAATTGCTTCTTCCTTTGCTTATTACTATTTTTGTTTATTATTATTTATATAGTTTTACTTCATTATCAAACGTAATGCAATTTAATTTTACATGGTATTCTGGCCTCTGGGGTCGTCCCTTGAACTTGGCCGGGTGGCTCTGCCACAATGAATACGTAGCTCCTTTATACACGAAAAACTGTATATGCGTAAGGAAACTCCATCAATATTGCAAAAATCCAAAATTTTGTTTAAATAAACATAAATGCATAATCTTAACATCAATTGCTAAATAGTTTCCTCCTTTTATTCCAACAGAATTTGGAGGCTCCATTATTTTTTGAACAAAATGATCATACTACACAAAACAAAAATTGAATTAAAAAAAAAAAAAAAAAAAAAAAAAAACTCAGCGTTACGATTACCATAGTATACATGATCAGTGAATTATTAATGTTTGTTAGATATTTTAGTAACCTTCCTTTTTTAGAGAAAAAAGAAAAGAAAAACCAAAATTTGAATAGCTAAGATCGACGTACTTCAATTTGTGTGGATAATTTTGCATTTTTGTGGTACAAATAAAAGTTGTTGCATTCAAAATAAATAAATAAATAAATAAAATAAAATAAAAAATTAGAATTTGCCTATTTCATAACTTAGTTTAATATGTGCATGTTTGCGTCTTTAATTAGGCATGCAAATGAAAGTGAATTAATTAATGGATGTGTAATGTTGTGCCTATGTTTTTTATGGTTTCTTCAAACTTAGCTTGTTACTTTAAGCTTTTCTCGAATGCAAAATTGTGATAAACACATTCAAAGTAAATATATATTCCATAAAGCAACGCAAATCACATGTTAACATTTGATAACTTTTGATTCATGTACAAACCCCATGCTGTAGCGACCAAGAATCGACTTTTAACACCTTCTGGTGATCGAGGTTCATGAAAATAGAAGAGATTCATGTTTAGTTTTAGTGAGAGAATGTAGAGAGAAGGTGGAGACTTTGAAACAAGATATTATTGATATGTTGAATGTTTCACTTCCACACCCTTCAAGTGAAGAATTGAAGGGTATTTATATGACTTTCATGACAACTATCTAAATATTACATAATAAGTCCTTGCGTTATACGCATTCTAGTTGTCTATTCCAATTCACGTAAATATCATACAGCTTCATTTCTAACAATCTCCCTCCAGCTGGAGATATACGTGAATTGGTTACAGTGATTCCTAACAATTACATAACAATGATAAAAGCAATGCTGAAATAGAGCAGTTTCCTTTTGAGGATGTCTTCACCGCTCTTGATCTTCTCGTGTCTTTCTCAGCTTGCTTGATTTACTTGCCAAATCACTGTAATGATCTAATTGGGTTAATACTCCCTCCCAATTAGCAAGCCATTTCTTTTACATGCTCCCTCCCAAATTGACAACCCGTTTGATATAGCCTTGATGCTTGTAGAAGAAGTTTCTCTGAAATCTTGCCCAGATTGTCTTCAGTCTCTTGCACAGCGGAAAATGGATTATAGACTGATGACTTGTAACTTCTTCACAGGTTTGTTTGGGGAGCATCTTATCGACATCTTCAGCTCACTTAGAATGCTTCCAGTTCTTCATAAACAGCCCCGATGTAAACATTTCTCCTACAGGATGATGATGATCTTTCAGACTCATCCTCCATATGTGTACATAGACATATCAACTAGAAGCAACATACAAATCAATGCCCCATGAGTGGATGCCGATAACTATTCTCTCTACGATTCTCTTAGGATCAATCTCTTCTCAAACCTCTTGTATCAAAACAACGGCTTTTTGTAGTGACTGCTGATGGAGAAATCCACTATGACGAACTTGAGGCTGAAGTAAAATAACCCAGACTTGTGACTTAAACTTGCACGAACGTGTGACTAAGAACCTATACTGAGCACTACAACGTAACTCCTTAAAGCATAGGTCGTTTCATATACACATCCATCCTTCCTTATCTGTATATGAACCCCTCTTGAATTATCCGCATCTTTGTGTGACACTGAGTACTACAACGTATCTCCTTTAAGTGATAGTTAACTAGGTCTTCGTCCATCCACCCCTTGACCTATGAAAACTAGATAACCCAAGACTTAATCACTATTCTATAAATGCTCAAACAAGGATCTCGAAGAATTATGCATCCAACCAACCCCGATATCTTCAAGATACTAAGTACACGTACCCGTGATATTCCACTTCAACTTCAAATAAGTAATAATGAATCATCCTTGTAGTCACAGTTGATAATTTAGACATTGTCATTTGATTGCGATTCTTGACCAGGATCTTTTCGGCTATACGTGGTGATGTTGACGGTGTAATATCATTTGTGATTTTGGTGTGAAATATGCCATAAAATGAAATTCTAATGATGCTGGAAAAATTTGAGTTTTAGAAACTTTTACGCCAAAAATTTCCCGAAAAATTCGAATTTTGGCCAAATTTTTTGAATTTTAGGCCAAAAAATTTGAATTTTAGGCCAAAAATTCCCCGAAAAATTCGAGTTATTATTATTTTTTTTCTTCCAATTACGATAAGGTTGCCCTGTCCGATATCTTAATTACGATAAAGATCCCGGATACAACTGCGATAAGGTTCTCGGATGGTATTTGCGATATCTGATGGAGTTGATTTGCGATAAAACTGTTGACGCCCCAATTGCGATAATTTTATCGCTGTTTGAATTGCGATAATTTTATTGCTGTTTGAATTGCTGACGCCCCAATTGCGATAAAACTTTTCTAGCTTCAATTGCGATAGAAAGTGTCAAATGCGATAAAACGCTGATGAAGCCCAATTCCGATAATCTGACTTTTTACACCAACTTTCACCAACTTTTTGTACTTTTGCTACTAGCCCATGCAACTCCACTGCCAACTTTCTATCAACTTACCAACTTGTCAACTCACATCAATAATTCACAAACAAGTACTATTCCCATCAAAAAGATCAAAATCTTTCCATGTGAATTATTTTCGATCTAAAAAACTTAGAACAACCAAAAAATCCAACACAGAAATACTAGATACTAGTGAAAGAATAGCAACCCTTCATAGACTACCTCGTTAGATCACAAACAACCACAACTTTCAACCTTAATCTTTGCGTACGATTCCACCAAAAACTCGGCTGTTAACAAGAACCGAGAAAAAGCAAACCAAAAAATCACATTTTTTACCTCAAACACACCACGATTCGCCCCCGGTTAGCTCATGATACCAATTGTAATGACCAAGAATCGTGTTTTAACACCTTCTGGTGGACGAGGTTGATCAAAGTAGAAGAGATTCATGTTTAGTTTTAGTGAGAGAGAGTAGAGAGAAGGTGGAGACTTTGAAACTTGATATTATTTCTATGTTGAATGTTTCACAGCCACACCCTCCAAGTGAAGACTTGAAGGGTATTTAAATGACTTACATGACAACTATCTTAATATTACATTATTAGTCCTTGCACTTTATGCATACTAGTTGTCTATTTCCAATTCACGTAAATATCGCTCAGCTTCATTTCTAACAAAAGTTAACAGCTGCATGGTGTCCACATACCACCCATATGATGGTTGAGACAATTTTGACCAAGTCATATTGGGTTTTGAGTTCTGGCCACCATGATTCATCTTTTTTGTCTTCATGTCCAACTGTGCGAATTTCCGTCCACCATGCTTGAAGCTCTTCATCATCTTCTACTAGATGTGCTTGTAGATAGTCGTGGTCGACATAAGAAGTTGCCCGTTGTTCGATGGCATCCCAAAGAAGTAGACCGTCATTGGCATATGGATAGTCCTCTATCGTTAGTTTTACCCCATATGTTTCATTTATATCTTCAATAGCCATGCCCCTAAATGATAGTAAGATATAAGTACCGATGTTGCTATACAGAAAATAATAAGTCCCTTGGAAGAGGGATAATGTGCACTTTAAGAGGCTATTTGCATTAAAAAATAATAAGTAACATGGTGGTTTAACTTCTAACTTCTTTAATTAAGCCAAAAATAGCAAAGGCTAACTTCAACAAATACAACTTTTGGTAAAAAAAAATTATTTCGATAAGGCTATGATCATCCCGTTTCACCATCATCGTCGGGATCAGTTCAGATAGTTAGATCGGTTTATGGGTTTGATGTGGGTTTGATTAGAAGTTCAAGTTCGCATTGAAATGATTGTCATGGTTCACCTACAATGAAATGAATGAATTATTGTTCGCTTTAAACAATATCCATTTATTTTTGTGTTTTAGTGGTTCTTTAACAAATCAATGGATATTTGAAGAAAGGAGTTTTCATTAGTAATTTGCTTATGGGTTTTGTTAATTACACTTTCGATCAAAAGCTATTGTTGTGAAAATTTATGGATTTTCGAATGAAAAATCATAAGAGTTATACTTAAATAAATCAATTTTATTACATTGGTTTGGAAACGGTCAAGCGAATACCCAGGTTAAACCACGTACACATGGGTCACAAACTTGCCTCCCCAATATCGCGAACAAGGAAAAGCTCATCCCATTTTTTAATCTTTAACTTAATGTCTCTTTTATCAATGCATTTCCCTAAGTGGTTGTGAAAAGATACACTTAGAATAAAATTTGAAATGAAAAGAAAATTTCAACCGCACATTTAAAACGAGAGAGATAAATTTAAGAAGAAATGCATCTCTATTTCTATGTACATCTCAAATGTGCGATTATGATTTCTTCTCACTATTCTTATTTTAATTTATTTCTCATTTGATCCTAATTATTTGAAAGAAAACTTTTGGGAATGTGATTATTTTATTGTTCGGCGTTTAATATTTTTTACTCTTCACCCAAAAGAATGTTCTAGTCATATAAAATGAATTGAAACTTAGAAAAAAGCTGGGTATATCTTATATATGCAGTTACACTTTTTGTTAACTATTGTTATTCAATCTTTTAAGGTTGTAAAATCCTAGGAATTAAGATCATTTACTAACTAAAAGTTTTGTGCATATCAAGGATGAATCCTAACTACTATTTTTTTTTGTTTTTTGGGGCTTTTGCATATATATCCTTTCGAAAATGCAAAATTGCATATATATCCAAAGCATGCATAAAAACCATTGTACTATATGCATAAAAAACTTGTACAAAAGATATATATGCAATTATTCACTTTGGGAGGGATATATATGCAATTTGGCCTTTTTTTTATATTGTATTACAAATTCATTTTCACATTTTTTTAAAGTTAATATCTTTTAAACCGTTAATCGTTAAGCAAAAAAAAAAAAAAATTACACATTCGCGATGAACAATTAGTTATCTTTCTATAGAGAGGCAACTTTTTATTTTTTGTCGTTTTTTTCACCTTTTTATCTTTTATTTGTTATTTTTTTTATTTGTGTTTTTTTTCTTCTTTTTTTCGTTATTGAAACTTGTATGAAAAATCACATGTGATTGAAAACTAATTTGAATATCTAAACATGTAATAAAATGAATATAATTTTTTCTACAACATTTTAAAAGTTTTTACCTTTTTTTTTCATGAAAACTAGACATTCATACATTTCCAACAAAATATAACACATTATATTTTTAATTGTAGATTGGTACAGTTAATTCGTTTAAGTTGGATAAAAATACATAAAATCACATGTGATTTTTATCAGACGTGATCTTAATCATATATGAATTTTACCAATCACATGTGATTATACAAGTTTCATAAATGAACTGCTATGATTTTCAATTCAAATACGGTGTGTGATATACGGTTGGAAAGCCCCTAATGTGTGTTTTCCATCGCAAAAAATGAGGAAAGTTTTTAATTGATACACAAACGCTTATGCCAATTTTAGTACAGCTGTGTAGTGTTCAAAAACCACATGTGATATGTCATTTGAATTTCAGCACTAAAACATAAAAGTAAACAAAAGACAAAACAAAAGTTTGTCGAAAATATATAAAGGTGTCCGTCTATAGAAAAATAATTAAATGATCGTCATGACAGTATAATTTGTTTTGTTTAAACATTAACGGTTTATGATATATTTAAATTATAAATAGCTTGGTGTAATTGAATTTTTAATTTAAAAATTAGTTAATACAACAAGAACAAAAAATCCAATCCCGCCGGAGCAGGGTAAGGGGAGGTGAAATGTAGACATATCTTACCACTACGTATCATCAGGAAAAACAAAACTGTAGAAGACTGCTTCCAGGAGGACCTCCGGCCAGTGTAATTGTGCAGTTGAGAAAAGTTCAATAAAAGAGCATGAAAGTGCAAAAACAAGTACTGGGAAACACATAAAACATACGTCGGGAAGCAAGTAAACAAGCAAACAAGCCATAAACAAAAAATCATCATAAAAACTTTGAGAAAAGGGACAAAAAACGAAAAACATATGCCATAGGAGAAACACATACATAAGGACAAATAGCATATAGACATAATACTATCACAAGAAAAAAGAAGCCAAAAAAGACATACACAAATAAAAGCAGAAGCCGCAAGAGAAAACCGAAAATAGAATAGATAAAGCGCAAAAGTGACAGGGGCACACGGGTAAAACATACAAGCATAAAAGTAGAAAAAACACAAAAGGGCAAGGGCACTAAGAGAATGGGGCTATAGGCAACTAAAACCAAGACCTAAAGAGAGTGGCTAAGATCTAAGGAGGGCAACGCTATGGAGGCCTATAGCTAACGGGAAAGCAAAAGGAACATGATAGGCAACTAAGCGTCTAATAAGCCTAAAGGGTACAAGCTATGGGACTAGGGCTGTTCATGAGCAGAACCAAACCGAGTGAGGGTCTGCTCGAACTCGGCTCGGTTTAAAACCGAGCGGCTCGGCTCGGATCGAATTTAGATAACCGAGCGGGAAATGGTTGCTCGAACTCGGATCGGTTTCTAAACGAGCGCTCGGTTCAGCTCATTTTCGCTCGAATTATATACAAAAACCAGTTAAGACACGAATTAAACCTTAAATCCAAACATCAAGAACAATCAAGGATAGCATCAAAATAAGCCCAAGCCGTGAGCTTATGCTCACGGTTTCACGTCGACACACAAAACACAACACAACAATGAATACCATTTCATGTTTTTACCATTTTTATTAATCAAAAGTGTATGAATAAGAACCTAAGAAATTAATACAGAATCAACTAATTTATAAAAACTACATCTAGTAAAATTCTTCATAAACCCATCAATATGTTTCTTGACTTCTTCATTTTTAGTTTCTGGTTACATTTAGAACGATAAGTTTATTTTCAAATATAACATCGATAACATCTGAGATTTACACCCTTAATATTAGATGCGTTCTTGACACACAAAACACAACACAACAATGGATACCATTTCATGTTTTTACCATTTTTATTAATCAAAACATCATGCCGTTTGTGGCGTGGTGGTGGCGGAGTATTGTGGTGGTGGCATCTGAGATTTACACCCTTAATATTAGGTGATGGGGAGTGTTGTGGTGGTGGCGGTGTGGTTGTAGGGGTGGCGGTGGTGGTGGTTTGTGGCGTGGCCGGCGCAAGAGAGGAGAGGGAGAGAATGTGATGGAGATGATGATGAAAATGATAAAGTAGGGTTAGGGTTTAGGTTTTATTAGTGTGTATTTTGTGTAAATTGCAACTAGATCCATGTGTTTAGCATCATGCCATTTCTAACAATAATAAGATCATAATCAAACACATCATAAATTTCAGTGAGCTCAAACCAAATACATCATAAATTATATAAAACATTTTAGACATACAAAAATAATTCGAGCGAGCGACGAACGAGCGGACCTATGCTCGTTGCTCGGCTCATTTATAAACCAAACCAAGCCGATCGGCTCGGTTACAACCGAGCGATAATCTAGCGAGCGAATTTTTGAGTATTTTTCGAGCGAGTTATAAACGAGTTTCGAGCGTCGAGTTTTTTGGACAACCCTATATGGGACTCTATATCTAAAATGCAAGAGGATGGGTTTTGTCTATCTCCCACTATTTTTTCAACAGCAAAATGAGTGGTTGAGTTTCGTATAAACACTTTTGGTATGTGATGAAGCGAAAAGTGTACCGCTTTTAGGGAGTCATTTAAGCCCTAAATCGTATTTATTTGATCAAATATTGCCCTAAATCGTTCCTTTTGTCATTTTAGGTACTTTGGAGAAGAAATCTGGAAAAAGAAGCATTTTGGACGTTTTTGGAGCATAAAAGTGAAGAAAATGACAAAGTCTCAAAATCGGCTGGAAAAGTACCTGTGACGGCGTCAAGCACCATTGTGACGCCGTCAACCCTTGACGCGCCAGAGAGGATTTTGGATGATTAAAAGGGGACGGCGTCAAGAAGGCCATCAAGAAACCCTAACCGCGGCGAGGTGACGGCGTCAGCTCTATAACGTGACGCCGTCAGATCTGATTTTCTATATATATTCTCATAATTTTTAGTCATTAGTGTGCAACTTTGTGAGGAGAAACCCTAAGATGATTTTTCTGCTACTTTTAAGGGTTTTATACCCTTGGATCTCCCATGTTCAATTGAAGATAAGTAATCAATTAATCATTCAATATGTCTATGTGTTGTTTGATTATATCTTGTTCTTGTCTTTTATTTAACATGCTAGGCTAGATTTATCTTGTGTTTGCTTAGATCTAATGAAACCTAACTATTGATTATTGGTTGTTGGTGTGTTATTAATTGTATTGGATGATTGTTTATCGATGTTAGGCTTAAGAAAACTGGCTAACCTCCTATACGGTAACTTGCTTGAACGTCTTAAGAAACATGAACCAATGCGTACTAAGGTTATTATGGTTGTATTTAATGCATGAGCGAATTCTAGTGATCCCATGTTAGGAGCTTCTTAGCCGGCTCGACATAGGAGTGAAGTAGGAGCTTATAGAGTTGGGGAAGTACGTACGCCACCCCACGATTGGTATTAAGGAATACACCCGTCATCCACGCAATTAATACACACTAATCAACCGGTAAAAGATAGTTAGGGAGTAAGGAAATCTAAGTAAACACATTTCTCTCCATATAAGTTCCACAACCTTTTTATTTTCAGTTATTTTATTTTATTTGCAATTGTAGTTATTTGGGTTATTTGACTAGCAACTAATTCCTCCCACTCCTTCAAACCCGAGATTTTACTTGCTTTTATAAAAATATAAAAAATACAAAAAGAATCTTCCCTCACCCTTAGACCTATTAGAGTAGTTTTTCAATCCTAACGACACTATTCCCCTAGAGAACGATCAATCCCCCGGTACTTGCCACTACACTATACTACATCGGTCAGGTACACTGCCTGGTGGGGATTGCAAGCCTCTTGAGATCCCTCGAGAGGTAAAACCTGTTGTAAGGTCGTAAAGCCACGCATCAAGTTTTTGGCGCCGCTGCCGGTGAATAGTTATTGTTTAGGTTGAATTTTTATTTTATTAGGTCTACTCACTAGATTCCTTTCTAGTGAGATTTTTATTTTGTTTTTATAGGTTTTCTTTAGTCTATCTTTTTTTCTTCGTTTCTTTGTTCGTAACCATTACCATCCGACATCATGGAAGGTGGTAATATCCTCGATCCCAAACCCACACCACAATCAACACCCACCTCCCTAAGAGCCCGTACCTTAGGAGACTACTCCCGTCCTAGCCCCCATGGCTATCGAAACACCATTGAGCTCACTCAAGGAGCCAATGTCACTCCCTTGTGATCCGACACCATTCGGTTGGTGCAAAGCGGATGCGCATTCCATGGACTTCGTTCCGAAGATCCTAATCAACATCTCAAGGACTTTCTCAAAATCGTTGATTCCATAGACCTTGATGTTGCCACTCGAGAGACGACCCGACTGCGTCTCTTTCAATTCTCTCTGCGGGACCAAGCTAGTCAATGGCTAGAGCGCCTACCCGCAGGATCCATCACCTCTTGGGATGATCTCACCACTTGTTTCCTCCCTCAGTTTTTCCCACCAGGAAGAACTACCAAGCTAAGGAATGATATCTTGATGTTCCAACAGCGTCAAGGCGAAACCCTCTACGAGGCATGGACTCGATTCAAGGACTTACTCCAAAAAGTTCCTCATCATGGCATAGAACTTTGGCTCCAAGTCCAAATCTTCTATGACCACATCAATCTCTCCACGAGGCAAACCATTGACCAAACGGCCGGTGGTAAGCTACGTGATCTAAGTGCGGAACAATCATGGGCTCTCCTGGAAGATCTTGCTCTTTATGACAACGAAAGTTGGAATGATCCCCGTGATTTGAATAAAACGGTCAAGGCAATATCTTTGCCTTCGAACAATTCAAGCACTTCCGACCATAGGATCATAGAACTTGAAGACCAAGTCAAGTTTCTTATGAAATCCTACGAGGCTCCTAAACCTTCAAGCCAAGTGAACAAAATCACTTCTTCGTGTGAATTATGTAGTGGTCCCCACGACACTCGTGATTGCGTGGAACTCCCCGAACAAGCTTTTGCGGACTACGCATCCTCGCGTACCGACGGAGCGGGAGACAAGTGGTACACTTTCAAACCCGAGCCAAACCCCTACGGTGATTCATACAACCCCTCATGGAAAAATCACCCAAACCTTAGGTGGAAACAAAACCAAAACGCACAACAAACCAATTCTTCCAACCCACCTAATCGTTTTCAATCAAGCGGTTCATCCTCGAACCGTACTTTCAACAACAATCCTTCCAACTATGGTAGTACCAATAACTTTGAAGGGTTGATGTCCAACTTCGTGATATCTCAAGAAGCTCGTTTAGCAAAGTTTGAAGCCGATTTCAAACAAAAACAAAGCGAGATGACCAATAAGATTGACACTTTGTTGAAAGCCCTCAATGACCGAGAAATGGGAGCACTCCCTAGCAACACAGTCAAGAACTCGAAATTAAACGTCAACGCCATTTCATCGGTTTCGTCTCCTAGTTCTTGTCCACAATATTATTCGGTCAATTCCATGAGCTCATGTTTCAAACAAACCCAAGTCGTTCAAAATGACCAAGAAGTTATGATATCCAACACTAAATTGGTCAACAACATAGTTGAAACACCTCCCACTCAAAACCTTGACGAAGAATTCAAGGAGCTCCACCTTGAATGTCCGGTTATTGATGTATTAGCACGAGCCCCCTATTATAATGCCCTCTTAGAAAAATATGAGAAGAAGCTCGAGTTAGGTGACAAAGGGACCGCCTTCGTTCAAAACAAACTACCTAAGAAGTTAGATGATCCGGGCTTATTTGTTCTACCTTGCAAGATCGGTAATTCGGAGGCTTATGACACATTAGCCGATCTTGGATCAAGCCTTAACCTACTTCCGTTACCTCTCCACACCTCTCTAAAACTAGGGAAACTTGAAGAAACCGAGGTAATAATAGGCTTAGCGGATGGAAGTGTTGCTTACCCGGTTGGAGTAGTCAAGGACGTGTTAGTACACATAGGAAAACTAACCATTTTAGCCGATTTCCACGTCCTTGATATGGTTAGCGACCCTACATGCCCCTTGTTGATAGGTAGAGGATTTTTGGTGACCGCTAGTGCTATGATTGATTGTAAGGAATCTAAGATAGCGGTAGGAGAAGGTGATACTTGGTCAGTCTATGATGTGAAGAAACATGCCTATGATACTATTGAGAAACCAACACCCCATTGGTTAGAATTAAATAGGAGACCATCTAGATATGGACCCTGGATCGATGGAGACTTCATAGGACCCCAACGCCCATTTTACCTAGAAGAGGACTTTGTGAGCCGAACACATACGGTAGAACAACTCTTGGCTAGGGACACCGAATTGGATCCATTTGAAGACCCTCTAGTTTTTAGGAAGATGATTGATTTCCTAAGAGTTTTGCCAATTAACCTAGGGATGAACAGGTGGATATGTGAAGACAATGATCATAAGTGGGATTGGGACAAACCACCCAAAGATGGAGATGGGTCATGGCATATTAAGATGACATTGTATGACCCGGATGGAGAGAGGTTTGAAAAGATATATCGTACTATGCGGACCAATAGAAAACTTCAATCCAAGCTTAACCCTAAAGATGTCCTCGATGACGATCTCACTTACATAGGTTAAAAGGAATTTGAGTCTAGCTACAAGACTCGTTAATAAAGAAAAGCGCTTCTTGGGAGGCAACCCAAGCTTTATTTGCTTTGTGTGTTTATTTATTTGTTTGTTTGATTTTATTTGCTTCCGTATGTATGTTTAATTTTTATTATTATTGATTCATTGATAAGGCGAAAAGTGTACCGCTTTTAAGAGGTCATTTAAGCCTGAAATCGTATTTATTTGATCAAATATTGCCCTAAATCGTTCCTTTTGTCATTTTAGGTACTTTTGAGGAGAAATCTGGAAAAGGAGGCATTTTGGACGTTTTTGGAGCATTAAAGTGAAGAAAACGGCAAAGTCTCAAAATCGGCTGAAATTTACCTTTGACGGCGTCATAATCATCTCTTGACGGCGTCATGCCTTGGCAAGAAAAGTGGGATGTGAAATTTACTCATGACGGGCCAGTGAGTTAGCATGTGAATTCTGACGGCGTCACGCTTTAACTAAATCAAGGGCGTCACGGCTTAAATCATAAGGGGACGGCGTCACGTTCATGATCCGACGGCGTCAAGCCTTGATAGGCCAGAATGGATTTTTGAAGAGCTAAAGAGGGACGGCGTCAAGAAGGTCACCCGGGAACCCTAAAAGCGGCGAGGTGACGGCGTCACAATGCATAAGGTGACGCCGTCAGATCCAAAAATCTATATATAGTTTTCTAATTTTTTGTCATTGAGGAGAGCTTAGTGTGTGGAATTTTGGGATAAAACCCTAAGACGATTTTAGCTACTTTTTCAGGGCTTTTTGCCTTGAGATCTTCCATGTTTCATTGAAAGATAAGTTATCAATTAATCATTCAATATGTCTATGTGTTGTTTGATTCTATCTTATGCTTGTCTTTTGTTTAACATGTTAGGCTAAATTTATCTTGTGTTTGCTTAGATCTAATGAAACCTAGCTATTGATTATTGGTTGCTAGTGTGTTGTTAGTTGTATTGGATGATTGTTTATCTATGTTAGGCTTAAGAAAACTGGCTAACTTCCTATTCGGTAACTTGCTTGAACGTCTTAAGAAACATGAACCAAATGCGTACTAAAGGTTTTTATGGTTGTATTTAATGCACAAGCGAATTCTAGTGATCCCATGTTAGGAGCTTCCTAGCCGGCTCGACATAGGAGTGAAGTAGGAGCTTGTAGAGTTGGGGAAGTAAGTACGCCACCCCACGAATGGTATTAAGGAATACACCCGTCATCCACGCGACTAATACACACTAATTAACCGGTAAAAGATAGTTAGGGAGTAAGGAAATCTAAGTAAACACATTTCTCTACACATAAGTTTCTCACCACATTTCATTTTTGTTATTTTATTTTATTTGCATTCGTAGTCATTTGGGTTAGTTGACTAGCAACTAATTCCGCCCACTCCTTCAAACCCGAGATTTTACTTGCTTTCATAAAAATATAAAAACATAAAAAGAATCTTCCTCAACCCTTAGACCTAATTAGAGTAGCCTTTCATACCTAACGAACACTATTCCCTGTGGAGAACGATCAACCCCCCCCGTACTTACCACTACACTATACTACATCGGTCAGGTACACTGCCTGGTGGGGTTGTAAGCCTCTTGGGATCCCTCGAGAGGTAAAACCTGTTGTAAGGTTACAAAACCACGCACATCAAGTTTTTGGCGCCGCTGCCGGGGAATAGTTATTGTTTAGGTTGAAATTTTTATTTCTATTAGGTCTACTCACTAGATTCCTTTCTAGTGAGATTTTTATTTTATTTTTCTAGGTTTTCTTTAGTCTATCTATTTTCTTCGTGTCTTTGTTCGTAACCATACCATCCGACATCATGGAAGATGGTAATATCCTTAACCCACACAACCCACCACCACAACAACCACCACCACCTCCTAGAGCCCGTACTTTAGGAGAGTATTCCCGTCCTAGCCACCATGGCTATCGAAACACCATTGAGCTCACTCAAGGAGCCAATATCACACCCTTGCGATCCGACACCATCCGGTTGGTGCAAAGTGGATGCGCATTCCATGGACTTCGTTCTGAAGATCCTAATCAACATCTCAAGGACTTTCTTAAAATCGTTGATTCTATAGACCTTGATGTTGCCACTCGAGAGACGACCCGATTGCGTCTCTTCCAATTCTCTCTGCGGGACCAAGCTAGTCAGTGGCTAGAACGTCAACCCGCAGGATCCATTACCTCTTGGGATGATCTCACCACTCGTTTCCTTGCTCAGTTTTTCCCACCGGGAAGAACTACCAAGCTAAGGAATGATATCTTGATGTTCCAACAACGTCAAGGCGAAACTCTCTACGAGGCATGGACTCGATTCAAGGACTTACTCCAAAAGGTCCCTCACCATGGCATAGAACTTTGGCTCCAAGTCCAAATCTTCTATGACCATATCAATCTCTCCACGAGGCAAACCATTGACCAAGCGGCCGGTGGCAAGCTACATGATCTAAGTGCGGAACAATCATGGGCTCTCCTAGAGGATCTTGCTCTTTATGACAACGAAAGTTGGAGTGATCCCCGTGAT
This sequence comes from Artemisia tridentata subsp. tridentata, assembly GCA_021014915.2. NCBI lineage: Eukaryota > Viridiplantae > Streptophyta > Magnoliopsida > Asterales > Asteraceae > Artemisia > Artemisia tridentata. The sequence goes on along the minus strand of CP139508.1, from coordinate 513,347,062 downwards.
TTGAATAAAACGGTCAAGGCAATATCTTTGCCTTCTAACAATTCAAGCACTTCCGACCGTAGGATCATAGAACTTGAAGACCAAGTCAAGTTCCTCATGAAATCCTACGAGGCTCCTAAACCTTCAAGCCAAGTGAACAAAATCACTTCTTCATGTGAATTATGTAGTGGTCCCCACGACACTCGTGATTGCATGGAACTCCCCGAACAAGCTTTTGTGGACTACGCATCCTCGCGTACCGACAGAGCGGGAGACAAGTGGTACACTTTCAAACCCGAGCCAAACCATTATGGTGATTCATACAACCCCTCATGGAAAAATCACCCGAACCTTAGGTGGAAACAAAACCAAAACTCTCAACAAACCAATTCTTCCAACCCACCTAATCGTTTCCAATCAAGCGGTTCCAACTCGAACCATACTTTCAACAACAATCCTTCCGGCAATGGTAGTACCAATAACTTTGAAGGATTGATGTCTCAATTTATGGCATCTCAAGAAGCTCGTTTAGCCAAGTTTGAAGCCGATTTCAAACAAAAACAAAGCGAGATGACCGATAAGATTGACACCTTGTTGAAAGCCCTCAATGACCGAGAAATGGGAGCACTCCCTAGCAACACGGTCAAGAACCCGAAACTAAATGTCAACGCTATTTCATCGGTTTCGTCCCCTAGTTCTTGTCCACAATATTATTCGGTCAATTCCATGAGCACATGTTTCAAACAAACCCAAGTCGTTCCAAATGACCAAGAAGTTATGACATCCAAATTGGTCAACAACATAGTTGAAACACCTCCCACTCAAAACCTTGACGAAGAATTCAAGGAGCTCCACCTGGAAAGTCCGGTTGTTGATGAGTTGGATGAAAAGAAGCTCAAGTTAGGCGAAAGAGGGACCGCCTTTGTTCAAAACAAGCTACCTAAGAAATTAGATGATCCGGGCTTATTTGTTCTACCTTGCAAGATCGGTAATTCGGAGGCTTATGACACATTAGCCGATCTTGGATCAAGCCTTAACTTACTTCCGTTACCTCTCTACACCTCTCTAAAACTTGGAAAACTTGAAGAAACCGAGGTAATAATAGGCTTAGCGGATGGAAGTGTTGCTTACCCGGTTGGAGTAGTTAAGGACGTGTTAGTGCACATTGGAAAACTAACCATTTTAGCCGATTTCCACGTCCTTGATATGGTTAGCGACCCTACATGCCCCTTGTTGATAGGTAGAGGATTTTTGGCGACCGCTAGTGCTATGATTGATTGTAAGGAATCCAAGATAGCGGTAGGAGAAGGAGATACTTGGTCAGTCTATGATGTTAAGAAACATGCCTATGATACTAGTGAGGAACCGACACCCCATTGGTTAGAATTAAATAGGAGACCATCTAGATATGGACCTTGGATTGATAGAGACTTCATAGGACCCCAACGCCCATTTTACCTAGAAGAGGACTTTGTTAACCGAACACATACGGTGGAGCAACTCTTGGCTAGGGACACCGAATTGGATCCATTTGAAGACCCTCTAGTTTTTAGAAAGATGATTGATTTCCTAGGAGTTTTGCCAATTAACCTAGGAATGAATAAGTGGATTTGTGAGGAAGATGATCATAAGTGGAATTGGGATAAACCACCCAAAGATGGAGATGGGTCATGGCATATTAAGATGACGTTGTATGACCCGGATGGAGAGAAGTTTGAAAAGACATATCGTACTAAGCGGACCAATAGGAAACTTCAATCCAAGCTTAACCCTAAAGACGTCCTCGATGACGAGCTTACTTACATAGGGTAGCGTGACTTTGAGTCTAGCTACAAGACTCGTTAATAAAGAAAAGCGCTTCTTGGGAGGCAACCCAAGCTTTATTTGTTTTATTTGCTTTGTGTGTTTATTTATTTGTTTGTTTGATTTTATTTGTTTCCGTATGTATGTTTAATTTTTATTCTTATTGATTCATGTTCAAAACTAAATTGTGAAAATGCTTTATTTTGTTTTTAACTTCGTCTTAACTACATATAAAGGTATTTTGCAAAAGATAAGTGTAAGGGAAATCTAAATCGGTTTATTAGAACACAAATTAACATGAATCGTAATAATAATAAATTAACATACATATCCGTATTTGTTTGAGTCAAATGCTTGTATCGAGTCATAGTGATGTTTTGCAGGATTTCCAGGAAGTAAGGTAAAGGTTTTTCCAGAAATTTTCCGGAAACTTAAAATGAAAATTTTTGTCAGGTCATTTCTGACGGCGTCAGGGGTTATAACCTGACGGCGTCAGATTTAATTTCCAGAAATTTTTGAAAGTTTTGTTTTCATAAAAATTTTTTATTAAATCTCCAACTTATAATCTCCAGGAATCTGCAAAATTTTCATTCCACAAGCATTATATCCTTATATATAGATTTTATCCCGCCGATGTTATGCAGGTTTTCGTGTTTGTTTTCTCAGGTTAACAGGTTATTTTGGACAAGGAAATGTTTTTGGAATCAAGCTTATGGTGATGCATTAGTCATGGAGCTTCAACATTACCTTGGAAGAAGATTTAACCGTGTAATTTCATTATCCAACGAGCGAATCAGGGGAGTATTTGATTTCATTCTTTTACTTTATGCTTTTACATCTTGTTATTTGAACATTGGGGACAATGTTCATCTTAAGTGTAAGGGGAGGGTAAAAGTACGATTTTAGAGAATACAATTACGCTTGATTTTTGTTTGTTTGATAGTAGATGTGTAATAAAACTGAGATAAATACTTGTTAAGGTAATTTTAGTGCCAAATTTAAAATTTTTTACAACATATAGGAGTGAAACTTTAGTTCTAATGAGCGTCTCACGGATAGGAGTTATATGACTAGCACAAAAAACCGTACCACTAAAAAATTTTCCACCCCAAATATGTGAGGTTCGCCCCTAGAATTGGTAGGAAAAGCATTTATGCTATGATGTGTGTACCGGTAGCACTTAGATTCTAGAACTTGCGTTAGGACCATTCCAAGGCCACAAGTGAGACTACATTCGTGTAGTTAGATTTACTACATGATAAGAGGCATTAGGATTAACCCATTGTTTTACACCTGTGTTTTTGTTATAATTACATTGGCTACATTGGTCAAGTAATTCCCCCACACCCCTTTGCGTTGTACTCATTTTTAGTACACGATACCCCTAGTACACCCCTCAGAGCCTATCTTTTCGTTTCGACCTTTAAGCATCTTACTTAAAGGAAGAATTTGTTACACCCCACTAAAATGTACACCCAAATCGCCTTAGCCTACCTTGTATGCACTCATTTTTAGTGCATTATTGTTACAACATTTGTTTAAACCCAAGTTAATTATCTAATTGATTATATGGTTGCTAAGTCGAGTCATATCCTTGTACATATTGTTTTGGGACGATTGGGACTCATGGGTAAAGTACTAGTGTAATGGAGTAATGGGGAAGAACATCATTTATTACCCCCATATGTGCTAAATATTTTAAAAGTACTCCAAGTGTTTCAATTATCTTAATTCGAGTCATTAGATTAGTATTTGTAAAGTTATGTAAAAATTCAAGTGTAAGGGGAATGCAATGCCCTTATGATGTATTATTTTGGATGGTAGGGCAAGAGTGTATGCAAAAAAAAAAAAAAAAAAAAAAAAAAAAAAAAAAAAAAAAAATCGAAAAAATCAAGAAAAAATACAAAAAAATGAGAAAAAGAAAAGTAGAAAAAACATACGGACTACCATCCCGTTTCATTTCATGTTTATTTTATGTTTTTGTTATTTCGTTTTTAGCTTAAGATCGAGTCGAGTCTTGACTTAGCAACATTGTAGAGTACATGTAATTGATCAAGATTTTTAACTCGCCACCAGTAAAATATCCCGTATCCAACAAAACCGTGTTTTCCTTTTCCCTACACCTAAAGTTATAACCCATTTAAAAGCCCTCTTTGATAGTTTATCTTAGGTGCTTACGCCTAGTGGAGGAGGTTTTCGATCCTTTCCCAAGCCTATGGTAATCTATTTGCTATGACAGGTAGTGAGAGATATTTTCCGTTTTCATTTATGAGATTTATTTTGATGACACTTGAGAGATGTGAGTATCTAAACACTACTTGTGAGGTGCTAGTTTATAATCTCCGTGCTTATTATGATTGAAGTGGAACGAATATTTGTTGTAATTACTTTTATGTTTGCATTAAATGACCCCTAACTTGTATTTTAATTAGAATAAAAGCGCATTTGCTTGAGGACAAGCAAATCTCAAGTGTAAGGGTATTTGATAAGGCGAAAAGTGTACCGCTTTTAAGGGGTCATTTAAGCCTGAAATCGTATTTATTTGATCAAATATTGCCCTAAATCGTTCCTTTTGTCATTTTAGGTACTTTTGAGGAGAAATCTGGAAAAGGAGGCATTTTGGACGTTTTTGGAGCATTAAAGTGAAGAAAACGGCAAAGTCTCAAAATCGGCTGAAATTTACCTTTGACGGCGTCATAATCATCTCTTGACGGCGTCATGCCTTGGCAAGAAAAGTGGGATGTGAAATTTACTCATGACGGGCCAGTGAGTTAGCATGTGAATTCTGACGGCGTCACGCTTTAACTAAATCAAGGGCGTCACGGCTTAAATCATAAGGGGACGGCGTCACGTTCATGATCCGACGGCGTCAAGCCTTGATAGGCCAGAATGGATTTTTGAAGAGCTAAAGAGGGACGGCGTCAAGAAGGTCACCCGGGAACCCTAAAAGCGGCGAGGTGACGGCGTCACAATGCATAAGGTGACGCCGTCAGATCCAAAAATCTATATATAGTTTTCTAATTTTTTGTCATTGAGGAGAGCTTAGTGTGTGGAATTTTGGGATAAAACCCTAAGACGATTTTAGCTACTTTTTCAGGGCTTTTTGCCTTGAGATCTTCCATGTTTCATTGAAAGATAAGTTATCAATTAATCATTCAATATGTCTATGTGTTGTTTGATTCTATCTTATGCTTGTCTTTTGTTTAACATGTTAGGCTAAATTTATCTTGTGTTTGCTTAGATCTAATGAAACCTAGCTATTGATTATTGGTTGTTAGTGTGTTGTTAGTTGTATTGGATGATTGTTTATCTATGTTAGGCTTAAGAAAACTGGCTAACTTCCTATTCGGTAACTTGCTTGAACGTCTTAAGAAACATGAACCAAATGCGTACTAAAGGTTTTTATGGTTGTATTTAATGCACAAGCGAATTCTAGTGATCCCATGTTAGGAGCTTCCTAGCCGGCTCGACATAGGAGTGAAGTAGGAGCTTGTAGAGTTGGGGAAGTAAGTACGCCACCCCACGAATGGTATTAAGGAATACACCCGTCATCCACGCGACTAATACACACTAATTAACCGGTAAAAGATAGTTAGGGAGTAAGGAAATCTAAGTAAACACATTTCTCTACACATAAGTTTCTCACCACATTTCATTTTTGTTATTTTATTTTATTTGCATTCGTAGTCATTTGGGTTAGTTGACTAGCAACTAATTCCGCCCACTCCTTCAAACCCGAGATTTTACTTGCTTTCATAAAAATATAAAAACATAAAAAGAATCTTCCTCAACCCTTAGACCTAATTAGAGTAGCCTTTCATACCTAACGAACACTATTCCCTGTGGAGAACGATCAAACCCCCCCGTACTTACCACTACACTATACTACATCGGTCAGGTACACTGCCTGGTGGGGTTGTAAGCCTCTTGGGATCCCTCGAGAGGTAAAACCTGTTGTAAGGTTACAAAACCACGCACATCATTCATGTTCGAAACTAAATTGTGAAAATGCTTTATCTTGTTTTTAACTTCATCTTAACTACATATAAAGGTATTTTGCAAAAGATAAGTGTAAGGGAAATCCAAATCGGTTTATTAGAACAAATGAACATGAATCATAACATTATTAAATTAACATACATATTAGTAATTGTTTGAGTCAAATGCTTGTATCGAGTCATAAGGATATTTTGCAGGATTTCCAGAAAATAAGGATTGAGTTTTTCCAGAAATTTTCCTGAAACTTAACATGAAAAATCTGTCAGATCACTTCTGACGGCGTCAGACCCCAGTCTGACGGCGTCAGGAACAGTTTTCTGGAATTTTTTTTTTTGAAAGTTTTGTTTTTCTTCCGGAATCATAAAATGCTTTATTAAATCTCTAACTTATAAACTCCAGGAATCTGCAAAATAATCATTCCACAAGCATTATATCCTTATACAGATTTATCCCGTCGATGTTATGCAGGTTTTCGTGTTTGTTTTCTCAGGTTTAACAGGTTATTTTGGACAAGGAGATGTATGTGGAATCTAGCTTTTGGCGCTGCTTTAGTCTTGAAGCTTCAACATTACCTTGGAAGAAGATCTAACCATGTTACCTCTTTATCCACCGAGCGAATCAGGGGAGTATTTGATTTCATTCTTTTACCTTATTTACTTTTACATCTTGTTATTTGAACATTGGGGACAATGTTCATCTTAAGTGTAAGGGGGGGTAAAGTACGATACCTTAGAGAATGCTATTACGCTTTATTTTTCGTTTGTTTAATGGTAGATGTGTAATAAAACTGAGAGAAATACCTGTTAAGGCAATTTTAGTGCCAAATTTAAAATTTTTTTACAACATATAGGAGTGAAACTTTGGTCTTAATGAGCGTCTCACGGATAGGAGTTATATGACTAGCACAAAACCGTACCACTAAAAAATTTTCCACCCCCAAATATGTGAGGTTCGCCCCTAGAATTGGTAGGAAAAGCATTTATGCTATGATATGTGTACCGGTAGCACTTAGATTCTAGAACTTGCGTTAGGACCATTCCGAGGCCACAAGTGAGACTACATTCGTGTAGTTAGATTTACTACATGATAAGAGGCATTAGGATTAACCCATTGTTTTACACCTGTGTTTTTGTTATAATTACGTTGGCTACATTGGTCAAGTAATTCTCCCACACCCTTTGCGTTGTACTCATTTTTAGTACACGATACCCCTAGTACACCCCTCAGAGCCTATCTTTTCATTTCTAACTTTAAGCATTTTACTTAAAGTAAGAATTTGTTTACACCCCACTTAAATGTACACCCAAATTGCCTTAGCCTACCTTGTATGCACTCATTTTTAGTGCATTATTGTGACAACATTTGTTTAAACCCCAAGTTAATTATCTAATTGATTACATGGTTGCTAAGTCGAGTCATATCCTTGTACATATTGTTTTGGGACGATTGGGACTCATGGGTAAAGTACTAGTGTAATGGAGTAATGGGGAAGAACAACATTATTACCCCCATATGTGCTAAATATTTTAAAAGTACTCCAAGTGTTTCGATTATCTTAATTCGAGTCATTAGAATAGTTAATTGTAAAGTTATGTAAAAGTTCAAGTGTAAGGGGGATACAACGCCCCTACGATGTATTATTTTGGATGGTAGGGCAAGAGTGTATGTAAAAAAAAAAAAAAAAAAAAAAAAGTAGAAAAAACATACGGACTACCATCCCGTTTCATTTTATGTTTATTTTATCTTTTTGTTATTTTTTTCATTAGCTTAAGTCGAGCCTAGTCTTGGCTTAGCAACGCCATATTGTACATGTAATTAATCAAGATCTTTAACTCGCCACCAGTAAAATATCCTTTATCCAACAAAACCGTGTTTATCATATCCCTACACCTAACGTTATAACCCGTTTAAAAGCCCTCTTTGATAGTTTATCTTAGGTGCTTACGCCTAGTGGAGGAGGTTTTTGATCCTTTCCCAAGCCTATGGTAATCTATTTGCTATGACAGGTAGTGAGAGATATTATTTATTTTCATTTATGAGATATACTTTTATGACACCTGAGAGATGTGAGTATCTAAACACTACTTGTGAGGTGCTAGTCTGTAATCTCCGTGCCTATTATGATTAAAGTGGAACGACTATTTGTTGTAATTACTTTTATATTAGCGTTAAATGACCCCTAACTTGTATTTTGATTAGAATAAAAGCGCATTTGCTTAAGGACAAGCAAATCTCAAGTGTAAGGGTATTTGATGAAGCGAAAAGTGTACCGCTTTTAGGGGGTCATTTAAGCCCTAAATCGTATTTATTTGATCAAATATTTCCCTAAATCGTTCCTTTTGTCATTTTAGGTACTTTGGAGAAGAAATCTGGAAAAAGAAGCATTTTGGACGTTTTTTGGAGCATAAAAGTGAAGAAAACGACAAAGTCTCAAAATCGGCTGGAAAAGTACCTGTGACGGCGTCAAGCACCATTGTGACGCCGTCAACCCTTGACGCGCCAGAGAGGATTTTAGATGATTAAAAGGGGACGGCGTCAAGAAGGCCATCAAGAAACCCTAACCGCGACGAGGTGACGGCGTCAGCTCTATAACGTGACGCCGTCAGATCTGATTTTCTATATATATTCTCATAATTTTTAGTCATTAGTGTGCAACTTTGTGAGGAGAAACCCTAAGACGATTTTTCTGCTACTTTTAAGGGTTTTATACCCTTGGATCTCCCATGTTCAATTGAAGATAAGTAATCAATTAATCATTCAATATGTCTATGTGTTGTTTGATTATATCTTGTTCTTGTCTTTTATTTAACATGCTAGGCTAGATTTATCTTGTGTTTTCTTAGATCTAATGAAACCTAACTATTGATTATTGGTTGTTGGTGTGTTATTAATTGTATTGGATGATTGTTTATCGATGTTAGGCTTAAGAAAACTGGCTAACCTCCTATACGGTAACTTGCTTGAACGTCTTAAGAAACATGAACCAATGCGTACTAAGGTTATTATGGTTGTATTTAATGCATGAGCGAATTCTAGTGATCCCATGTTAGGAGCTTCTTAGCCGGCTCGACATAGGAGTGAAGTAGGAGCTTATAGAGTTGGGAAGTACGTACGCCACCCCACGATTGGTATTAAGAAATACACCCGTCATCCACGCAATTAATACACACTAATCAACCGGTAAAAGATAGTTAGGGAGTAAGGAAATCTAAGTAAACACATTTCTCTCCATATAAGTTCCACAACCTTTTTATTTTCAGTTATTTTATTTTATTTGCAATTGTAGTTATTTAGGTTAGTTGACTAGCAACTAATTCCGCCCACTCCTTGAAACCCGAGATTTTACTTGCTTTTATAAAAATATAAAAAATACAAAAAGAATCTTCCCTCACCCTTAGACCTATTAGAGTAGTTTTTCAATCCTAACGACACTATTCCCCTAGAGAACGATCAATCCCCCGGTACTTGCCACTACACTATACTACATCGGTCAGGTACACTGCCTGGTGGGGATTGCAAGCCTCTTGAGATCCCTCGAGAGGTAAAACCTGTTGTAAGGTCGCAAAACCACGCATCAGTATGTAAATGATCTCTCCTCAAACTCTAAATGTCCAAAATATGTGAGTATGATTAATGAGTACCTACTTATTAGGTCAGGTGGAAGAGCCTCGTGAGCAAAATGCCATAGTTTCTCATAGGCATCAGAGAAAAGTTCCATAGAATATCTTGATGTAGAAAATGTTGACTCAATGACACCATCAACATTAATTGCGTGTTTTCGAGCTAGAGAATTGATTTGCATTCTGAATCGAAAATGAGGGAAAAGTAATCTGTAGATAGGATGCACTTGGCTAAGATTACGGTGGGTAGAAATTATGTAAGGCTCCGATACTGTAGGACCGTTATGAGATTCGGGTGTTCTTGGTTGGTGATAGAAGATGATTATCTTCATCTTCTTTTAGAGAGAGAAAGTATTCTAGGGAGAGGGTGGAGAAGCTGGAATTTTTAGTCAATTAGATTAACTAAACAATGAAACAATACACAACTTTCACACACCCCACATGGAGAGGCATGTGGGGTATTTATAGGACCTTTTACATCACTATCTTTGTCATTTAAACATAAGTAGTCCTTGCGTTAGCTACTTAGTACACATCTAGTCTAATTCATGTGAGTGACGACATCTTTATAAAAAAGCGAGTCTAACAATCTCCCTCCAAGATGTTGTCACAAGTGAATGGTTACAAAGAGACATATAAATAAAGTAAATTACGATAATAAACTTTTGTCGTTGTTGAAGCGCAGAGTCTCTGTAGTCTAGATCCTGAGGCAGACTTGAAGTTCTCTATTCCGAAGATCGCGGCTTCGATCTTTGGTGCTGACGGTACTCATCCTTGTAGCTCTGAAATTCAACTGTAATGTACTAGTTAGGTTATTACTCCCTCCTAACTAGTGACCATTTTCTTTTCTCTGCTCCCTCCTGAACTGACAACTCTCTTTAGTCTTTAAACACGCAGCGGAGATTGTAGATACTAAAGGAAGCACAATGGTTATCGTTCGGGAGCATCAACATATCTCACAATGTATTTGCATCCAAGTTGGTAATAAGCCTCGATGTACACACAACCGAATTGCTGAAGACGAAACACTACTTTTTCCTTAGTGCACTTTCTCTGATACCAATTGTGGGACCGTTATGGGATTCGGGTGGTCTTGGTTGGTGATTGATGTGCGTGTCGCGTGTCGTTGCGGTTTAGCAGTATTAATGCCTAATCAAGTTTTAAATTTATATTTAGCCGACTTATCAATAACAAACACACCTAACGAGCAGTGTACCCGGTCAGTATGAATATAATGGTAAGTAGAGTGTCGATCACTAAGAGTGGAATGTATTATCTAGTTAATCTAATCAGTATTTTAATATCCTAAGTTAGTTTTACAATCTAATCTAACGCAAGGGGGGTTCAGCCTGAGAGACTGGCACGATTTGGTTATAATTAAACTATAAACTAAACTAAAGAGCACGAATCAGCGACTAGCACACACGTACATAGATAGATACTAGAGACAATAAGAAGGCCTGTCCTGATGATTAAGTAGCTTGTCACTTGTTTTATTGCTAGTTTTATATGAAGTGTATGTAATTAAATCTTTCTCGTTGGCTCTAATCTTATCGGCGAGTAAACCCTTAATGATTACTTATGTCTAAAAGTTATTACTAATTGATCAGGTTAGTTATAACCGTGGGAGCCACACTATCTTCCGTAGTCAAATGCGCAGGCCACTAATAAACACAGAGGTTATCAATGCACTAATAAAAGTCACCAAAGACATCAACATATAAACTTTAATTGATGGGAAAGCAATTTTAAGGGGTGCGCATGCTATTCCGTAGTCACATGACATCAGCCCATCAATCCTGATGAATTAAAGTGTACTATTACAATAAAACAAAACTACTTAATGAATTAAATACATGCTATTCCGTAGTCACATGACATCAGCCCATCAATCCTGATGTTTTAGTGCTGCTAAGTCGTCTGAATTCGGCTGTCTCCTTTAGGGTTTTGCACTTGTGGTATATGGTACGGTACACCTCTCATTCGTCTGACTTTATGGGGTATTTATAGTTTCTGTCTGGGGGTCGATGCGGCGCATAGGATTAGTAGATGCGGCGCATCTCCGTAACTTCGCGTGGGGTCCAAGATTAATATATTCAGGGAATATTCGTACACCGCCTTTTAGATGCGGCGTATCTTCATTTCTTCCATGCGGCGCATGTCCTTCCTGTCTTGGATTGTATCTTGTAAAATCTTGATAGTGATACGCCGTATGTAATAAGTAAGTTGCGGTGCATCTTGGAGCAGAATGAACTTGATCTTCTTGACTTTAGTAGACTCTTGACATTTCGCTTGTTTTGCTCCATAATTAGTCCAAAATTGCCAAGTTTCACCTAATACTTGTTTTTACCTGAGAATCACTAAAGTAAACATTAATGCACCAATTCTCATACATAATATAATAAAACAAGTCAAATAAATAGGATAAATGATGATAATAAAATGTACTTATTTGAGTTCATCAGTGATAGAAGATGATTATCTTCATCTTCTTTTAGAGAGAGAGTATTCTAGTGAGAGGAACCTCTAGACTTTGAGATAAATAAGTACACATGTACGAAAAATGTCACTTCAAAGTCAAATCAATAATATTGTTCTTCTCCCAAAGTCATTTTTCTTAACCATAAATGTTTTAGCCGTGAAATTTATATTCCAAAATACCACTCACTCAACCAAATATTATCAAATTATGCATACAAAAAATACATTTCGTATAGAACTTTTGATAGATCAATTATTTTCAGCCTCAGTCCATAACCATTTGATACAAGCCCACTCTATACAAACTCTTATACCCAATTCCGGATCACAAGCCCAAAAGAAATAATGACCCGATTCAGCCCATATGTTATATCCGGTTAGGCATAAAAAGCCTCATCTCACCCACTTAACCTAACCCTAATTCATTTTTATCAAAAAAATCCGCCCCCTTTTCTAATGTCTCTTACCAAACACAAAGCTCATGTCATCATCATCAAATCTCAGCATCTCACACAACACTTCTCAATCAACAATAATCAAATCCCATAACATATCAAACTCAATCTTTTGTTAGCATGATCGATCAAAGTACTTTTAAATACAATAAAGTTCAGCCAAGAAACTGAGATTGAATGATGAACAATCACAGATAACAAACAACTCTTAAATTCACTTATAAACACAACCGAACACTTTGAAGCTTTTCTATTCGATCCGTGTTCATCTAAAACCCAGCATCCACGTTGAGAAGTGCACGAAGGAAAATGTAGTGTTTCGTCTTCAGCAATTTGGTTGTGGGTACATTGAGGCTTATTACCAATTTGGATGCAAATACTTTGTGAGATATGTTGATGCTCCCGAACTATAACCATTGTGCTTCCTTTAGTATCTACAGTCTCCGCTGCGTGTTTAAAGACTAAAGAGAGTTGTCAGTTCAGGAGGGAGCAGAGAAAAGAAAATGGCTCACTAGTTAGGAGGGAGTAATAACCTAACAAGTACATTACAGATGAAGTTCAGAGCTACAAGGATGAGTGCCGTCAACACCAAAGATCGAAGCCGAGATCTTCGAAATAGAGAACTTCAAGTCTGCCTCAGGATCTAGACTACAGAGACTTTGCGCTTCAACAACAACAAAAGTTTATTATCGTAATTTACTTTATTTATAGGTCTCTTTGTAACCATTCACTTGTGACGAAATCTCGGAGAGAAATTGTTAGACTCGCTTTTTTATAAAGATATCGTCACTCACGTGAATTGACTAGATGTGTATTAAGTAGCTAACGCATGGACTACTTATGTTTAAATGACAAAGATAGTGATGTAAAAGGTCTTATAAATACCCCACATGCCTCTCCATGTGGGGTGTGTGAAAGTTGTCTATTGTTTCATTATTTAGTTAATCTAATTGACAAAAAATTCCAGCTTCTCAACCCTCTCACTAGAATACTCTCTCTCTAAAAGAAGATGAAGATAGTCATCTTCTATCACCAACCAAGATCACCCGAATCCCATAACGGTCCTACAATTGGTATCAGAGAAAGTGCACGAAGGAAAAGTAGTGTTTCATCTTCAGCAATTCGGTTGTGGGTACATCGAGGCTTATTACCAACTTGAATGCAAATACTTTGTAAGATATGTTGATGCTCCCGAATGATAACCATTGTGCTTCCTTTAGTATCTACAGTCTCCGCTGCGTGTTTGAAGACTAAAGAGAGTTGTCAGTTCAGGAGGGAGCAGAGAAAAGAAAAAGGCTCACTAGTTAGGAGGGAGTAATAACCTAACTAGTACATCACACTTGAAGTTCAGAGCTACAAGGATGAGTGCCGTCAACACCAAAGATCGAAGCCACGATCTTCAGAATAGAGAACTTCAAGTCAGCCTCATGATCTAGACTACAGAGACTCTGCGCTTCAACAACGACAAAAGTTTATTATCGTAATTTATTTTATTTGTAGGTCTCTTTGTAACCATTCACTTGTGACGACATCTTGGAGGGAGATTGTTAGACTCGCTTTTTTATAAAGATGTCGTCACTCACATGAATTAGACTAGATATGTATTAAGTAGCTAACGCATGGACTACTTATGTTTAAATGACAAAGATAGTGATGTAAAAGGTCCTATAAATACCCCACATGCCTCTCCATGTGGGGTGTGTGAAAGTTGTGTATTGTTTCATTGTTTAGTTAATATAATTGACTAAAAATTCCAGCTTCTCTACCCTCTCACTAGAATACTTTCTCTCTCTGATACCAATTGTAGGACCGTTATGTGATTCGGGTGGTCTTGGTTGGTGATAGAAGATGATTATCTTCATCTTCTTTTAGAGAGAGAAAGTATTCTAGTGAGAGGGTGGAGAATCTGTAATTTTTAGTCAATTAGATTAACTAAACAATGAAACAATACACAACTTTCACACACCCCATATGGAGAGGCATGTTGGGTATTTGTAGGACCTTTTGCATCACTATCTTTGCCATTTAAACAAAAGCAGTCCATGCGTTAGCTACTTAATACATATCTACTCCAATTCACATGAGTGACGACATCTTTATAAAAAAGCGAGTCTAACAGATACACAATGAGTTCTTAACCTGCAATATTAATAAGAATCCCAAAGATTCGAATAAAGGAATTAGCTCAGTATTGATCAAGTGCTTTTTCATATTGACTGGCACCTTAGATGGAAAAACATATGAGCATGTAAATAATATATGATGGCAACTAACCAATGACTAACAAGCTGGTGATAGCCAGAATCATGGGCCAGGACATGAGCCTTTGCTAGCTTCCATAGCCACGCATCCGTAGCATGGGCAGTGGGTTTGTACACGTGCTTCCACTGTGGTTTATTATCAGACTGGGGGCGAGTCAACTCAATTGCTATTGGCATCAGTGTGCCATCAAGGGAAAGGAACAATAAAGTTCTTGAACCATATAGAGTTGTCCCTTTGATCTCTCTTGCTTTATTAACATAAGGCTGTTAGTTTTTGTGTATAAATATTAATATACGTATGTCCGGTTTCGAACCCGAGGCTCGGGATTGCACACAATAACGTGAGAGTTTCAATGATGAATAATTAAATATATATATTTTATGTATTTATTTATTTATTCATTTCACCAATAAAAACACTTAACGACGGTTAGTACTTAACGGGGTTTTAACTAACGACCGTTAAAGGACTAATTACGCAAAATAGGAAAGAAGGATCTAGAATCCCTTGTGGGATGTAGAGATCGGCCGAACCCCTTCCATTAGGGTTTAGGGTCGGTTTGGTTTGCTTGGGCACAAAGAAAAGGAACACTATAAATACATTCCATTGTGTTTTAGTTTTTCCCTAATCTTGGATCTCCAAACCTAGCCAAACTTCTTCTCCTTCTCCCCTCTAGCTCTAACGATCGGCCCTCTTTCTAAATCCACTTGGATTTGGCCGAATTCTACTAAAGCTATAAAGTGTTTGGTTATTGGTGATCAAGAACCTAGCTTTTCTCATTGAAACGCTATCATTACGTGTGTACAGGAACGAGTGACAAGCTTGTTTTAGCTTGTGATCTTGGTGTTGTTCGATACATATATAATCCCAATTAGGGTTTATATAACTTGTTCTTGTTGAAGGGATTCCTTGTTCTTGTTAGGAATCAATAAGGTACGTGTCTATTTATGTTTAATTAATTACTTGTTCTTGTAGATCTTTCCGCTGCGTGTTCTTGATGATTATATGTGTTTATGATTTTATATATAGTTCACATATTCCAACAGTGGCATCATGAGCCTCGTTTAGAACTTGTAATTAATTACTTAAACCTAAAAATTGGATCTTGTAGAGATTACATGCAATATTAATTTTAGGGTTTGTTTATTTTTTTGAGAAACCCTAATATGGTTCGATCCATATTAATTAAAAATTAGGGTTTTAGTTTTTAATTAAAACTTGAGAAACCCTAGGATTGCATGAAATTTTTTTAGGAATTAATTAGTAAGTACCGTATGTGATGTTACTAATTAATTAGATACGTACAATTAATATTGACATAATAATATGTGATGCATGATTATGTGATCAATATGGTATCCATGACAAAATCTTGCATATTTTGTCATGGTGTGATTTGTATGTTTTGTTTTGAATTGTTTGCTACATGTTTTAAATAAATCTTAAATTGGGGAAGACCTCAATATATATTAATTAAAAAGTTATGTGCAATGTGGTATCTAACTAACCAAAACTTACGCGGCCAAGTTATTTGGTGCCTGTGGACCATTGGGCACAATGAGCTCGAAAACCAATGGGAGTTTTGTTAGTTACATACATTTAAAATTTCACATAGAATTAATATTAGGATTTATTGAAAAAGGTTTGCATGTGGCTATATGATATCGTGGATGATCATATATTTGTTATTATGTGGTTATTTATTTTTGTAATTACTTGATCTTTTGTGTTTAATATTATGATGGATTGTAAACTACAAAAGAGGGTAATTTTTCATAATAAAAATAAATAAGACTAATAACTATGAAACCTATGTAGTAATTTTATTTATTGCCAAGTCTTATGTGCCGACAGTGGTTCGCTTCGCACGGTAATTTGCTCCCAGGCGAGACTAGCAATTAATAAATTATTACATAAAATTGTTTTAGCAAGAAAGTCATATTTTTTTAGTTGATTGATTGCAACTGTACAAAAGTGGTCGAAGCGGCGGACCTATTATTGACAAACTATAAAGTGGGTTTAAGGTTGGCTCACATTAAATTGTGACCTTAAAGGGGCACGGTTTTAACCAGCTTCGGCGGCTGTCGTCCTTCCGCTCGCCTGTGCGTCAATAATAGACTTACCAAGTACACCATGAAAAAGTACGAAGCATCTTAAGGCAATGTTGTAATTTGCTCAACGCCTCAATTAAAAACTTTGATGATTTGAGCTACAAATGAGTAAATGGATTTGTTTTGAAAATATATATATATGATAAAAAGATGAATGCATGACATCTTTGTACATATTTTTTGATTTTACACATCAAAATTATTACCCTAAAATTTAAGTGATATGCCGACCAATTAACATGGAAACACCTAAGATGACTTTCTATCATTACTAGCAGCCTCAGCTGATGTGATGATTCAAAAAATGAAGTCAATAGGGTAAATTGAGCACTCCCATTACTAGCAGCCTCAGCTGATGTGATGGAACGGCGTCAAATTTACACGTTTCTAAATTGGTTAACTTAATTGAGCACTTTCATTACTGGCAGCCTCAGCTGATGTAATGAAACAGTGTCAAGGCATAAAGATTTGGGGATGAAACATGCTTACATTTTGCAACTGATGTTGGCAATATAATGTAAGTCCCAAGATTTCTAGGAATTGCAATTTGACATTGGCAATTGGGTGATCCCGTACCTTGATGAGTACTTTCATTGCTAGCAGCCTCAGCTGATGTAATGAAACGACGTCAATTAGGATCCTAGATTTCAGTAAAAATTAAATGGTTTTTAACCAATGGGTGTTTAATTTTCTTGAAATGTTTATTATCAAAAAATACTAAAATTGAATTTTAAAAATTCTTTTAATGTATTTAATGCAACACTAAAACCGTAAACGAAGGGTTTTCCTTTAGTGGAAAGTTGATCTGCACCCGTAGGGGTCTTTGGATAGAGTCAACTTGACTGAACGAATAAACCTCGTCTACTTTCTGTGTGAAGAGTAAGACTTAATCCTATTCCTTTTCATGAATGAGAAAGGTATAATAGAAAAATTAGAATTGTCTAAATTCTAAGGAATAACTCATGGCGAATTTCTTAAGAAATTGCAAGTTAGGAGTTATTAAATTAGAAGCTAGACTAATTACCGCATAATTGGTGAAAGGCAAACTAGAATGTTTAATCTAGTTGTTATACTTTAACCATTTAAAGGTGCTACATTCCATGATGGGGATGGCAGACCTAACTAAAGAAGAAATTGCATACCCAATTCTTTCAAGTTAATTGCATTGATGGATATTTCATCATTCACAAAGTAGAATACATTCTTTGAAGTGCCTTAGTAGCTATTACGTAAGGGATTACTCAAAGGTGTAGGAAAGTAAACAACATACTATTTGCTTTTACTGGTAATGCAACACTTACAATGTTGTCAAAGCCAGTGGGAGCATTGTGTTGTAATTACTGAATAATGAGTTCATGTAATGATCTTAAATTCAGTGGGAGCTACAAGTCTTGATATCTAAATATCCTGACAGTAACTTAGATTATCTCTAGAATTTCTTGAGATGATTACTTTCAAATTATAGACACTTGTGGTATTAAGGATAGTCGTGTACGTTTTCCTTACTAGACGAGGTGATTCTATATCTACTTATACCGATGACACAAATCATATTGGTCATATAAGCAAACGATTGGCGTGTTGTTTATCTGATACATAATGTTGTTCCATGCACAAGTGGGAGAAATTTGTATTGTGTGCAAGCAACAACATAAAGGAATATGATTTATAGGGTTCTCTTTACTGTAAGGTAAGAGATCAATGTTCTAATGTGTTTTATACACATTCTTATTTATAGAACACTTGGAGTTAATATCTACTTTCATTACTAGATATTAATGACAAGGTAAATTACATACTTTCATCATTGCAGCCTCGGCTGAAATAATGAAACTTTGTTAATTTACAAGTTTCTAAAATTAGATAATTATTGGAACAAGTGTCAATATGATAATAAGACTACTTCAAATGTAAATATTTATGTATTGTTGAAATGACATAAATAAATGAAGTAATCTTATACTACTTCATAATTTGAATGTTTATGTATTCTTGGAATGACATAAATATATGAAGTAAATAAATTAACTTGAAATAACTATTGAAACCAAGTTGTGATGCTCATAATTACTTTATTTATGCATATTTATATTTTAGTATAAAGATATAAATATGAAGTCTTTGTTGTAAGACTTAAAACAATGTAAGACGTTAACTTGATATGTTTTTTAATTAAGACATATACAAGGAGTCATTGAGTTGATCATGATTTGTAACATAAATTGGGATTATAATAGTTTATGCCCTTTTGGTAAGACATAGAAATAAAGTGGCTTGGGCAATAAGGCACTTATGTTATAAAGCATGCAATTGGCTAGGAAATTCTATTTGCCATTAACTTGACTTAGATGGTAAATAGGTAAGCCAAAAACAAATATATTTATCTCACATATTGTAAAATTGAATTACAATATCAATCCTGATGAAATACATAAGTTTATGGTATGTTCAGTTAGGAAAATCAAACTCTTGAAAAATTGTTTGATTAAAGATAAATATATCTTCCAATCTTCCTAAAGATATCAAGGTTAGAAAATTGTGTATGAATTACTAAATTAAGACTCCAACCTAGAAGATTAATAAGACACCATTTAATATGATATGTGTTGAATCACATTGAGTCTTAAAATTGAAGTTCAGAATTTGTTAAACTACTTGTTAGGTAGCTTAATTAACAAATAAAGGTTAAGAACTGTCAATTTGTATCTGCAAAGTCCCAAAAGAGAACAAGTTTTGTGTTGCTCTATTTGCTAAGCATTTATAGGTAATCTATAAATTGCAAAAGGCGAGTGGGAGTTTTATCTTCAAAAGATAAAGATTACAAGATACATAATCTTCTAAATACGCTAGAAAAATCATAATGAGGATTTAACATGTTAGTGTTAAATATCTAGATGATGGAATTCTTATTCATAGATCCGCAAGGATATCTCAAATATTTGTAGAATATGTTGAGGATTATGAGTAATAGGATCATGGTAAACCTGTTGATCTTGTTGACAAATTGCAATTATTGAATTTGGCAAATTGCTCATACAATGAATAATAGATGCAGTCCGAGAAGATAACTGGTTTGGAAACGTAGTTGATCTTAAACTCTATAGTTACACTATAGAATGAAAATGGATGTCTACAAAGGAAATGAAAATCCTAGAGATTTAAATTCTTGTGTAGAAATCATAATGGACAAATTTGTATACACATTTAATGTGTGGAAAAATTATCAATCACACTTAAGCAATTAAAGGTGATTGAGATTCTTTCTAAGCACATTAAATGTTCAAATATTATGATTATCATTCTTAGTTTCATTTGTATGAAATTAACAATGGAATATCAATACTCCTTCTTAGATAATTACTTGTGCGAGGACGAAAAGTAATTAAAAGGAGTGTTTGAATTCAAATAATCTTTAGTAGTATACATAATGCAAATCATTTGTAAATGGATTAATGCATGCATCTAAAAGATATACATATTTTTAGCTATTAAATCTAGTTGTGATTTATAGTTAAAATAAGATATTTCTTAATATTCCTGAAAGCTAGTGGGAGTAATGTATTTATTTTCTTATTTCATATATGTTGAATAACATATGGGAAGTAACATTCCATTGACGTTAACATTAAATGTTAAGTCTTAGTTTGGAATGAAACTTCATATAGAAAATAAAACCTTGGAATATATGTTTATTGTAATAAACATAA
The DNA here is from genome assembly GCA_021014915.2 of Artemisia tridentata subsp. tridentata. NCBI lineage: Eukaryota > Viridiplantae > Streptophyta > Magnoliopsida > Asterales > Asteraceae > Artemisia > Artemisia tridentata. The sequence continues at coordinate 513,326,645 of CP139508.1, read as the reverse complement.
GCGGTAATAATATCTGATTCTATAAGAACATGATATTCTATTAGAAGGACTAGATAGAATCATATCCTTGAAAAGATATGACATGAATGAATCTAAGTATTGACAAAAGGATTATTCATGTACATCATGTTGCTTGTTGTATCATGCTTGAATGAAAGATGATTGACAACATTAATATCTAATTATAAATTATTAGATAGTTAAGTGTAATGGATATGGTTTAGAATTTACATCCTCTGCCTGGACTTGCTCAAAAATTCTAAATAAGAACCATATAGCATATTGTTGAAAAATTGATATAGTTGACAAATCTTGATAGATTTGGAGATATCAAAACATTACACGATGAATGTTAAAAGTTTACGGAACTTTTAAAAGAGCATATTGTTGTTTGATACAATGATGCTAGTAAGATTGAGATGACACTCAATACTAGTCATGGTAGGAGCTTCTCCTTATTAGGAGATCATGTGTACTAGTTATGCTTAATATGAGCATAGTTGCATTATACATAAAGAATTAGAATACTTTAACTACAAGGTTTGGTAGTTTAATTGTCATAAATTCGTGCATGAGGATGTCACGCATTTTATGAAGTATGTGGCAATATCTAGATAGATGAATGCACACATACAAGAATTTCATTATTGAAATAAGTATTCTCAAAATTCCAATAGATCAACATTAGTTGATTTATGCCTTGTCTACAAGTATGTGGAACATGACTTGTGGCATAATTCATTAATGAAGATTGTCATGCATTGATCTAGTTAGTATTTAGATAAGGGACGTATAAACAATTATTATTTTAATGAAATAAAGTGCGGATAACGTTTATTCTCATTATTGAATATTTGTGTCCTATATTTGCATGTTTAAATCCATGAATAACTAATGTTATTCTAAATAGTCCGTTGTCGATCAATAATATGGGAGTATTATTGAATTAAGACAAATGTGAGGATTGGTAGAATGTACTGTAAGGTTGAGACACCAATGTCACATGATATTCAATATTGGATAAATTGAATATAGGACTTATCCCAACCGCATGATTATACTTTATGGATCGTAGTCATCGAGTATATCATGAATATTTATCCTCAGAATTGAGATGCCAGATAATTGCCGAGGATGTAGCTTATTTTCTGTAAGATGGTCTAACGCTAACCGTAAAAGGTAGTTATAAGGGCTATTTTCAGAAATGATGCGAAATTCAAGGGTTATGCTCGCAGTCAATAAGGGATTTGTTCCTTCAACTTTGTGTTGAAGTTTAATACTGCTTGGCCACTCGTATGATTGACAAGATGTTTGCGTGCGCACGCCCAAAGTCTATCTGGAAGACGTTCAGATGTTTTGGTAATCTTGTTCAATTATGTATAAGCGAGAAACTAAGTTAATTATGGAATGACAAAGATCCATATCCAAATTAACGCGGTATTAGTAACAAAAGGATAAGTATGATGATTAATTTCATCACGTGGTTTTTCCAGGAGAACCACAAACTCGGATCGAGCTGGGGGCATTGGGAAGGTAAAGCTAGGCTGACCCATGTCATTACTATATTAATGTTTATCCAAGTGGGAGCTGTTAGTTTTTGTGTATAAATATTAATATACGTATGTCCGGTTTCGAACCCGAGGCTCGGGATTGCACACAATAACGTGAGAGTTTCAATGATGAATAATTAAATATATATATTTTATGTATTTATTTATTTATTCATTTCACCAATAAAAACACTTAACGACGGTTAGTACTTAACGGGGTTTTAACTAACGACCGTTAAAGGACTAATTACGCAAAATAGGAAAGAAGGATCTAGAATCCCTTGTGGGATGTAGAGATCGGCCGAACCCCTTCCATTAGGGTTTAGGGTCGGTTTGGTTTGCTTGGGCACAAAGAAAAGGAACACTATAAATACATTCCATTGTGTTTTAGTTTTTCCCCAATCTTGGATCTCCAAACCTAGCCAAACTTCTTCTCCTTCTCCCCTCTAGCTCTAACGATCGGCCCTCTTTCTAAATCCACTTGGATTTGGCCGAATTCTACTAAAGCTATAAAGTGTTTGGTTATTGGTGATCAAGAACCTAGCTTTTCTCATTGAAACGCTATCATTACGTGTGTACAGGAACGAGTGACAAGCTTGTTTTAGCTTGTGATCTTGGTGTTGTTCGATACATATATAATCCCAATTAGGGTTTATATAACTTGTTCTTGTTGAAGGGATTCCTTGTTCTTGCTAGGAATCAATAAGGTACGTGTCTATTTATGTTTAATTAATTACTTGTTCTTGTAGATCTTTCCGCTGCGTGTTCTTGATGATTATATGTGTTTATGATTATATATATAGTTCACATATTCCAACAAAGACAAGTGTAGATCATGATAATCCAACATGAATAGTTTCTTTTGTGCATAAGCCTGCGTGTGTGTACATATATACGTTTTTTCACCATTAATAAAACTTCACACAATCATAAGGGGTTAATTTAACTAAAGGATATCACGCTTTCATAAAGTAATCAGTCTTCCGTTTTGCATTACCTCATCAAAAGTCATAAAACCCATAATCTTTTTTTCTACATGATCCTTCGTGATTTTTGATTCAGCTGGTCCATAAACATTGGGGTCCAATTTACTCGTCAATGGCCATTCCTAGACACCACGCACAAACACAGTCTTGAACAAATTAAACTTACATTCCAGTTCGCTTTTAAATAAATATACAAGCTTTACGATGTTGCACTAACTTCACATTCCACAAGTAAAAAAAAAGGATACCGCTTAAAAAAATATATGCCTCGAGAGTTATCATGATCTAAAGTCGGTATATGTGAATGGACCAGATTCATCAAAGTCCTTAGTGCAGATTCAACCGTCTTTATCTCTGAAAAATCTTCATCAATTGGTACGTAGAAATACTCTTGCCCTTCGGCCGTTATCCTTAACTCATGTCCTGTAATTCAACATGTTATTCTTAGTTTTGTCCTCATCTCGATCACGATTTAACTTTTTATCATTAGAATTCAGTTACATTTCAGAAGATAGTGAGCAACACTGAACAGTATATGCATGGGTTGTACCTATATGACCGGGATCAACTCCGCGACCAGTACGGTTGCTTGCCACCTAGCCCCGGTCGGTCTCCAAGATTCATTGTAAACATCATAATCGTAAATCCTATCAAAATATCTCTGGCTCTTATTTTTTTTCAGTCCTTCTGGGTTTCCGATGGCAGATAAGACTATACAAAAAAATTCACTCATCAGAGTTCATACATTTTAGTCGCTCATATTTTAGTAGTTTAGTACTTTGAATAAAAATTATTGTGGCCATATACCGAATGTACATTAACTAACCAGTTAACGTGTAAAAACTAACATGAAGTGATCTCAATCTAATTAACTATTAACGTGTAAAAACTAGGTCATTTTCTATTAGGGCACAGGGACTGCCAAATATGACATTGTTTAATCACCTATTATTAATAAACTGTTAGCAATCACTTTATGTTATTTATGAAGTGATGGTCATTTGTCATTTAGAAACAAAGTGTCATGTATAATATGTATTTAGCAATGTGGGCTTGTAGCATTAGAGTTATTAGTGTGTTTAGTTTAAATGTAATGTTTATATCAAGCCCACTACATTGTTTTTCTTTAAAGCCCACCAAAGGCCCATCTTTGGTTTGGCTGTGGTACATATTCACGCACACACTCTTCACAGAAGTGTGCCTCATTATTCTACATTAGAAAAGAGTGTGTGTGTGTCTGTGAAAGCAACAAACCCTCTAGTCATTGTATTATTTTTCATCTTTGAATATAAACATTTGACTAGTAAAATATCCACATATCTCTTATTGTTCTTAATGATTATGTGAGTGTCATCGAGCCATGTTTGTATGATTTAGAAGTGGGTCGACATCTACAAGTGGTATACAAGAGCCAATCTTCAAGGTAGGAGTTTGTTTTGTTCGATTTTGTTCATACATACCCAGCAGCTACGCTAGTTGTTGTGTTTTCTGGGAATCGAATAACAAAGATCTATGTGTAAGGTTGTGTTTGTTCTTGGTTTTGCGACTTGGTTTGTGATTCAGTGATTATTCCTCTCTTGCATATTGGAAAAAAAAGAAAAAAGAAGAAGAAGCTGCATCTACTTTTGTGTTCTTAGTTTTTGATCGAAAATATTCTAAGAAAGAATGAATTGATGTGTTTGTGGAATAAAAGTGAATATTTTATGTGGAATATCTTTGATATTATTGGTCCAAGTTGGTGAATACTGTCAGGAATATTTGCAATTTGGTGAAAAGTTGTCAGGTAGATAAGGCATCACATGGGAAAAGTACACAAAAGTCAAAAGTTAGTGAAAAGCTGAAATCTTTCGGAATTGCAAAAAGAGTCTCGCATTTACTGCTATTCTTTCCCAAATTGCTGCTGCTTTCGCATTTACTGCTGTTCTTTCGCAATTGCTGCTGCTTTCGCAATTGTTGCTGCTCTCGCAATTCAGTGCTTCTCTCGCAATTCAGTTCTCGCAATTAGTCCCTCGCAATTGGTTTCTGAATTTCGCAATTGTGTTTCGCAATTGGTGTTGGGCTATCGCAATTGGTCTCGCAAATCATATTGTGTCTCACAATTGGTGCAGTTTTTCAGAATTGGCAATTTCAGTCCTTGTACCTTCAGCTGCCTTAAGGAACTTTCGGATTTGACACTCCAGGCCCTCCCAATTGTGATTAACCTACTTCAAAGTTAAATAACTTTTAAGGATTTGATTCAAACGTAATTTTGTCAACTCGAAAGTGAACTCGGTATTTTACCACTTGTATAAGTGTGTAAATTACTTCGACAAACGGTTATCTACTTCTTTTATAAGATTATTAGATTTTATATAAATTACGAATTTATATAAATAAGATATATTTCTATCTAAATTGATATTTTGCCATAATTTGTATAAATTTTGGTCAAATTGAAATTTCTGTTGAAAGTGTCGTGTTTATCTAAATTGTAATTTACATAACTTTTTATCGAAATTGTAAACTTTTGACTTTGCCTTAATTATACCTGAATCAAGTTTCGTAACGTTATTTAATTTGTTACAACTTCAACAATCTTCAACAACAAACCAAAGCATCACGTCAACAACCAAGTTCTAGTTCAACCTTCAACAACAACAACTTCTATTTTGTTGATACGATCCTAAATCCACTTTATCATACACAATATTTTAAAGATGACTACACAACAGGACATACATGCCGCAGGTTCAGAAAACCGTCCACCAAGCAGAGGCAAATGAAGTCAGAAAAGAGAAACTTGCAAAACAACATGATCCTCTTGCACTCATAGTCCAATCACCTACACCTGCAACAGTCAATGCACAACCATCATCATCTTCATCCCAACAATTCATGCAACAACAATACAATTCTCAAACACCGTTCTACCCACAACAACAACATGTAATCCCACAACAACAATACCCGCAACACCCAGATCAACATGATCAGGATGAGTCAACTGATGCTTTGACTCAAGCTTTTGCCTACTTATCAAAAGCATTCCAAGGACGCTACTCCACACCCACCAACAACAATCAACGAATCTCATCGAACACTCGCAACAAGCAAATTTCTCAGCCGAGTTTCAACATGGGACAGCAAGGACAAATGGTTGGGGGATATGGAAACCAGCAGGGATATGCTCCAAGATATCAGTTGGGTCAGTATGCAGGGAATCAGATGGATGCAGCTGTTGGTAATCAAAGGGTTCAGAATGCTGGGAATCAGTTTGGGAATGTTGCTCAGGGAGCAGGGAATAGGAATCAGGGTAATGTGATGAAATGCTTCAACTGTCAGGGTATTGGACATATGGCTAGGAACTGTCCCGACAAGCCGAATAAGAGGGATCCAGCGTATTTGCAGAAAGCATTAATGTTGGCTCAAAAGGAAACGGCTGGGCTTCAGTTGAGTGCAGAAGAGAATGACTTCATGGCCATTATGGACAACTCAGAAGATCAAGAGGAAATCGATGCAAACTGCATCTTTATGGCTAATCTCCAGGAGGCAAAGTACGACACTGACTCGGAAGCACCTCCTGCTTTTAACATCAATGCGGTTTCTGAGGTACAACCATATGCTACATGTCACAATAATGAAATGTTTGAAGTGTTACCTCAAAATGAACAGCATCCTGAGACTCCTAATTTTATTTACGATACATACATGGATGAACCAAGTTGTAGCAATACTAATTTGGAAAATCCAGACATGGATCGTAATGAAGAATTCGAGTCACAGCATACTGATAATGATGAGGAAACACGTGCTATGTTTGAATCATTATTGCAAAATTGTAGTATAGAAATTGAAAAGGTCAAAATAATCAATCGCGATGTTAAGGCCGCGAATGACAAATTGAACACTGAGCTTAAGAGTTATAAGGATAATGAAAAAGCTTTTGATTTTCACAACAAACGTCAGTCAGATCTTGAGGCTAGTTTAAGAGATTCTGAGTTGAGAGAGAAACGTTTGCAAATAAAATTTGACACTCTCGATGTTAACTTGAATTTGCAAATCAAATCTCTAAACAAAGAAATTTCTGAACTAACCAACCAGCTTTCAAAACAAAAATCAACTTATTCCAATCTTGAAAAAGAAAAGAAGGAGTTGAATGAAAGGTTTTCAAAACGTGAAAAGGATCTTCTTAAAGAGATCACTGATAAAAAGGAAACCATTGCAAAGTTGGAAGATTTACTTGTAAAAACGGGTCATTCTGCACAAACTGTTAATTTATTAATAAATGATAAAAACCCGGTTCTACATACTGTAAAGAAAATGGCACTTGGATGTGAAAACCCTTATAATCTCAAAAAGGCTCAGAAAGGACAGAATGTGTTATATGATGGTACTCTTATAAATGATGTGCATGATCCTCTAACGGGTCATGAGTCTAGCGAATCGATTGAGCTTACCTTAGAGAGCAGAAACAAAATGCGACAATTGAACAGAGAAATAAAACCCATTGACTATAATGAACTTCACAAACAGTATGGTCTTCATCTTGTTCAAAGAGAGTCACCATTATTTTTTAAACAACCAGTGGCTGTCGCAAAAAGTGTATTTGCTTCAAAACATCTGTCTAACATTCAACAAATGGCATCTAAAAACACTTATGATACAAGTGCAGCTAGACTATATTTGGTGAATCTTAAACAGAGAATTGAAACACTTCAATATATTGTGGCTTCTAAAATAGACAATCAAAAATTTGAATGGTTTCCAGGTGTTCAGGATGGAATTAAAAAGATTTTTGAAGAGGAAATTAATCCTCATATTTCTGCAATCTATGCGGTTGCTCAAAATGTGGAAAATAATCTTTTGAAAGAGTCCGCAGAATTCGTTAAGGATCACAAATCCTTAGTGAAGGAAGCAAATGAATACTTGGAACGAATAAAGGTTTTGGAACATCAAAATGACATGCTCTCTTTCGAAGCTTTATCGACCGACATTATGTCTATTATTTATCAAACATATTCTGTGGAAGTTGATGAATGACTTCGAGCTGAGACTTCTAAAATTGTTTTAAAATATGAAAAAGCGCTTGCCAAGATTGAAAAACAAAATTTAACATATTTTAAGCAACTTGATCAGAAAAAGGAAGAATGCAAATATGACAAATAGTCATATGAGTGTTCTTACAAAAGTTTGCAAGAACAAATTAATAACTTGAAGTCGCAACTCGAAAGTCCAAAAGGGAAGGGTGAGGAAACAAAGGGTATTGCACCATTAACCCCATTGCCTAATGAGAAACAAAAAGGGAAAATTGTTGTTGAAACATCAAATATTATAGCACCCGGCCTGTATAGGATTAGTCCCACTACTACATCTGCCTCTACATCTAAAACATATAGGGCTGTAGATAAAAGTAAAAAGGATAATCAAAACGAGTCTAGGAATGCTACATCAAAACCTAAGGACAAAAACATAAATTCTAATGAGTGTGCCTTACCTTCTACAGGAGTAGAAAGCATCTCTAGGAGCAACAGACAGACTAGGAGCAATAACAAGAAACCTAGTGTCTCGCCTGTTCCTGAGAGTGCATGCAAGAAAGTAGAAGAACACCCTAGGAATTTACTGCTTTCCAAGAAGAAACATGTATCATCTAGTTGTAATGTTAAGACTCCTGTTTCGAATGCATGTAATAATTCTGATTGTTTAATGCAAAAGAAATCTTTGTCTAAGAATGCTTGTGATGATAATGTTTCTCATACTGTGAAAAAGAATGACATGCCTGAACAGAAAAAGATTCCTTCAGTAACTAGGGCTAAGTCTAGATATATTCAAAGACTTATTTCAAAAGCTAGGAAAACCACTAGCAGCCTATTGCCTAAGGATCACATTAAGTTTTGTGAATGGAAACCAACGGGTAGAAAGTTTGCACTTAAGAATGGCACAGTAAAAATAGTTCCTAATGCGTCTGAGGAAAACATTTCTAAGTGTAATACACCTATTACTTCTAACCCCTTGGAACCAAATATTAAACGGTTTCCATATACAAAATCATCTGTTCTTCGCAGGTCATTGAAATTTGTTTTGGATCGTCGACTCGGGTTGCTCCAAGCACATGACCGGGAATCTAAAGCTACTGATCAATTTTGTGTGGCAGTTCATGGGGACTGTATGTTTTGGGAATGATCATGTTGCAGCTATTCTGGGTTATGGAGATCTACGGTTTGAGAACTATTTAATCACACGGGTCTACTATGTCGAAGGGTTGGGACACAATTTATTTTCTGTTGGACAGTTTTGTGACGCTGATTTAGAGGTTGCATTTAGGAGAAACACTTGCTTTGTTAGGAATTTGGTGGGGGATGATCTCTTAATTGGGAATCGTTGCACCAATCTCTATGCAATTAACATTAACCAAATGGCCTCTTCATCACCAATTTGTCTCATGACCAGGGCTGGTGAAACAAAATCCTGGTTATGGCATAGACGTTTGTCCCATCTGAACTTTGACACGATCAACAAGCTTGCCAAAGACAACATCGTCTCCGGTCTTCCAAAATTTAAATACACCAAAGAACACTTATGTCCATCCTGTGAGCAAGGCAAGAGCAAAAGGGCAACATTCAAACCTAAACCCGTACCTAGTTCGGTTGATAGGTTGCATTTGTTGCATATGGACTTATGTGGCCCAATGAGAGTTCAAAGCATTAATGGAAGGAAGTATATTTTTGTAATTGTTGACGACTATTCAAGATATACATGGGTAAAGTTCTTGAGATCAAAAGACGAAGCACCAAGCACCATTATCACCTTTCTGAAGCGTATTCAAGTTCTACTTCAGGCTCCTGTTAGGATAGTAAGAACCGACAATGGCACGGAATTGGTAAATTAGGAGTTAAGGACATTCTTTGAAGAAACTGGTATTACACACCAGACATCAGCTGTTAGAACTCCACAGCAGAATGGGGTAGTTGAAAGAAGAAATAGAACTCTTGTGGAAGCTGCTCGCACAATGCTGATTTACTCCAGTGCACCGTTATTCTTAGGGGCCGATGCTGTTTCAACTGCTTGTTTTACTCAAAACCGCTCCCTAATCCATCCAAGATTCAATAAAACCCTATATGAACTTATCAACAAACGAAAACCAGATATCTCTTACCTTCATGTATTTGGTGCTTTATGTTATCCAACAAATGACAAAGAAGATTTGGGGAAGTTGAAAGCTAAGGGTAATATTGGAATCTTCATTGGTTATTCGGAAAACTCAAGGGCATTCAGGGTGTATAACAGGAGAACGAAGAAAGTTATGGAGACGATGAATGTGAAGTTTGATGAAATTTCACAAATGGCTTCTGAGAGACTCGCTCTAGAACCCGCGCTTAACCCAATGGTTTCTAATCATACCAGATTAGGACCCGAACCTCAAAGTCAAACTTCTGGACATATCAGTTCAGGACTCGTACCCCAAGGCACTCAATCAATTCCATCGGATAAACCAACACCTCAAGAACTGGAGAACTTTTTCGAGTTTATGTATGATGACTACTTTGGTGGCCCTTCGAAGAATGCATCTGAACAACCATCCGCTGCACCCGCTCAACCTCAACCACCACCACCACCCCCACCAAATCAAGATGCATCTACAACATTCGAAGCCGACGCACCATCTCCTTCAACATCATCTATATGCACTCCTCCATCTCCAAGAATTGAGATTGTGTTACCGAGAATTGATGAGGAAGAAGAACAGGTCAATGCTGTGTTAGAAGACGAAGTCTTTGAAAACCCATTTGCAACAGATTCGGCAGAATCATCTTCTGGGTTACATGAATCATCTAGCACACATTCAAGACCAAGGTATCCTTCGACGTTAGAGTGGACAAAAGACCACCCAATGGAACAAGTTATTGGTGAACCCTCAAGGCCAATCCAGACGAGGAAATAACTAAACACCGATTGTGACTTGTGTATCTATGTCTGCTCAGTCAGACTCATAGAGCCTAAGAACATTTGGGAAGCAATTGCAGAAAATGCCTAGATTGAAGCAATGCAGGAAGAACTTCTTCAATTTCAACTCCATGACACTTAGGATTTAGTTCCAAGACCAATTGACAAACTTGTCATTGATCTTAAGTGGTTATGGAAAAACAAAAAGGATGATAAGATTACTGTAATTCGCAATAAAGCTCGTCTAGTGGCAAAGGGATATAGACAGGAAGAAGGGATAGATTTTGAAGAGTCATTCGCACCAGTTGCAAGGCTTGAAGCAGTCAGGATTTTCTTAGATTATGCGGCTCACAAGAACATCACGGTTTATCAGATGGACATCAAGACGACTTTCTTGAATGGTACTCTGAAAGAAGAAGTGTACGTGAGTCAACCAGATGGTTTCGTTGACAAAGATCACCCGGAATACGTCTACAAGCTAAAGAAAGCAATCTATGATTTGAAACAAGCCCCACAGGCGTGGTATGACGAATTATCATCATTCTTGTTGTCAAATAATTTTAGCAAAGGAACAATTGATCCAACCTTGTTTACAAGAAAATTCAAAAATGACATTTTGATTATTCAGATTTACGTGGACGACATAATATTTGAGTCCACTAATTCGGAACATACAAAACATTTTGCAAATCTCATGAAAAGCAAATTTGAAATGTCCATGATGGGAGAATCAAAATTCTTTTTGGGTTTACAAATTCATCAATCCCCACGTGGAATTTTTCTTAATCAAGCTAAATAAACAATTGAGATTTTGAAAAAACATGGAATGGAAAACTGTGATTCTGTTGGAACCCCAATGGTCATTACAACCAAAATTGGTGCTGACCTATACGGGAAACCCATGGATCCGAAGAAATATCGGAGCATGATTGGGTATCTCATGTACTTAACTGCTAGCCGACCAAATATACATTTTGCTGTTTGTTTACTTGCACGATTTCAGGCAAGGCCTACCGAACTTCACCTCCAAGAGGTTAAACGGATCTTTCGGTACCTTCGAAGAACCATTAACATGGGTCTTTGGTATCCAAAGGATTCGGAGTTTACACTAATAGCATTTTCAGATGCAGATCATGCCGGTTGCCAAGTGACAGCAAAGAATACATTAGGAGGAGCACAATTTTTGGGAGAAAAGCTAGTAGGCTGGTCATCACGAAAACAAGACTGCACTGCTTTATCAATAGCAGAAGCCGAGTATGTGTCTCTATCTGCGTGTTGTGCTCAAGTACTTTGGATGAGAACACAACTCACAGATTATGGTTTCTCTTTCAACCGCATACCTTTGTATTGCGATTCAAAAAGTGCCATAGCCATCTCGTGCAACCCAGTGCAACACTCAAAGACCAAGCATATTAGAGTCCACTACCACTTCATAAAGGAACACGTCGAAGAGGGTACTGTTGAACTTTTCTTCGTGAAGACTGAATACCAACTCGCCGATCTATTTTCTAAAGCCCTCCCGAAAGAGCGGTTTGAAAACTTAGTTCGTCGAATTGGAATGCGAAGCCTAACTCCCGAAGAGTTAGAAAGTCTTCTCGAATCTTATTTATTTTAATCAACAAGCTTCGCATGTAAATATTTGTAAATATATACCTGTTAATATCAATACTGTAAATATTGAAAATTTCAAAAAACCATAAAAAATATAAAACATCAAAAACCAAAAATATTCTTCTTACGACATGTCTCTCGTCTAATCAATATTCTGTACGTATCTAGAAATGTCATTCAACAATGATACGGGTGTTTACAGATGCTTGAGCGAGAGTTATTTTTTATGTTTTTCTAAAACATGTCGTTTCTCAAATTTTCTTCATAATGGCTTTCGTGCATTTCAGTACGAAACCCGTGCTACAATGAATGACTCCTGATTATTTCTGATCAGGACTCGCAATGTTAATGGCAATAAGCTAAAACCCATGAGCACTTAATCAAATTTGTTTCAAAAGATTTTTCAAAGTCTTTTTATAAATTTTGTGCTCATAACAACTCCCTCAAAGAACTCTAAATGCTTTTAAACTCAAAAGTTTAACCATTTGCTCTGATTAAGGGGGAGTAGAAAAAGAAAAATGTTTTAATTTCATGCTAAAATCAGACTGTCTCTCCACAAAAAGTTTCATTTTAATCAACTGTTTTCAAAAATATCACTTCATGCAATTTTTGTGGGGGAAATTAAGTGTTTATATATGGGGGAAAGGACGTGATTAAAATATGATCTAAAAGAAGATTTGTCGTTTAAATCTACAATGACAACGTATCTGAACAGAAGATGTAGATCAAGGCAAGGAAGACCACATGATGATTCTTTGAAGATCACAGTGCATGAAGGAACATTGAATGAAGAATATTATACGTTGACACACAAAGTTCAAGATGTCAAATGCAAAAGACCAATCTCGGGAGTATCATTGAAATGACCATCCCTTAGGGGGAGATTGTTAGCAATCACTTTATGTTATTTATGAAGTGATGGTCATTTGTCATTTAGAAATAAAGTGTCATGTATAATATGTATTTAGCAATGTGGGCATGTAGCATTAGAGTTATTAGTGTGTTTAGTTTAAGTGTAATGTTTATATCAAGCCCACTACATTGTTTTCTTTTAAGGCCCACCAAAGGCCCATCTTTGGTTTGGCTGTGGTACATATTCACGCACACACTCTTCACAGAAGTGTGCCTCATTATTCTACATTAGAAAAGAGGTGAAAGCAACAAACCCTCTAGTCATTGTATTATTTTTCATCTTTGAATATAAACATTTGACTAGTAAAATATCAACATATCTCTTATTGTTCTTAATGATTATGTGAGTGTCATCGAGCCATGTTTGTATGATTTAGAAGTGGGTCGACATCTACATAAACTATACATATCATTGTTCAGAATCAATAATGGCATAAATAATTTTTTTTGACAACTATACATATTAATAATAGGTGATTAAACAATGTCATACTTAGTTCTATATATTTGACAACTAGGTTATTAACCTGTGAAATTTACGGGAGTAAATTGAAAAAAATTGTTGAATAGCGTTTATATAAGAGATCGATTTGTGATATTATGTGAATAAATATATGTTAGATGTATGAAATATTAATGCTATGTTATGATATAAATAAATTTTTGAAGCACATGACATTGTTTAATCACCTATTATTAATAAACTATACATATCATTGTTCAGAATATATTATGGCATAAATAATATATTTTTTTTGACAACTATACATATTAATAATAAGTGACTGATGAAGCGAAAAGGGTACCGCTTTTAAGGGGTCATTTGGGTCATTTAAGCCCTAAATCGTATTTATTTGATCAAATATTGCCCTAAATCGTTCCTTTTGTCATTTTAGGTACTTTTGAGGAGAAATCTGGAAAAGGAGGCATTTTGGACGTTTTTGGAGCATTAAAGTGAAGAAAACGACAAAGTCTCAAAAATCGGCTAAAAGTTACCTTTGACGGCGTCAGATTTTACTCTGGACGGCGTCATGGCTTGGCAAGAAAAGGTGGATGTGAAATTTACTCATGATAAGCCAGTGAAAATTGCATGTAAATTCTGACGGCGTCACGCTTTAACCTGATCAAGGGCGTCACGGCTTAATTCAAAGAGGGACGGCGTCACGTTGAAGGTCTGACGGCGTCAAGCCTTGATAAGCCAGAACGGATTTTGGAGAGCTAAAGAGGGACGGCGTCAAGAAGGTCATCCGGGAACCCTAAAAGCGGCGAGGTGACGGCGTCACACTCCATAACGTGACGCCGTCAGATCCAAAATTCTATATATAGTTTTCTAATTTTTTGTCATTAAGAGAGAGCTTAGTGTGGAATTTTTGGGAGAAAACCCTAAGACGATTTTAGCATCTTTTTCAAGGCTTTTTGCCTTGAGATCTTCCATGTTACATTGAAAGATAAGTTATCAATTAATCATTCAATATGTCTATGTGTTGTTTGATTTTATCTTGTTCTTGTCTTTTGTTTAACATGTTAGGCTAGATTTATCTTGTGTTTGCTTAGATCTAATGAAACCTAGCTATTGATTATTGGTTATTAGTGTGTTGTTAGTTGTATTGGATGATTGTTTATCTATGTTAGGCTTAAGAAAACTGGCTAACTTCCTATTCGGTAACTTGCTTGAACGTCTTAAGAAACATGAACCAAATGCGTACTAAAGGTTTTTATGGTTGTATTTAATGCACAAGCGAATTCTAGTGATCCCATGTTAGGAGCTTCCTAGCCGGCTCGACATAGGAGTGAAGTAGGAGCTTGTAGAGTTGGGGAAGTACGTACGCCACCCCACGATTGGTATTAAGGAATACACCCGTCATCCACGCGACTAATACACACTAATCAACCGGTAAAAGATAGTTAGGGAGTAAGGAAATCTAAGTGAACACATTTCTCTACACATAAGTTTCTCACCAACTTTTTATTTTCAGTTATTTATTTTATTTGCATTCGTAGTAATTTGGGTTAGTTGACTAGCAACTAATTCCGCCCACTCTTTCAAACCCGAGATTTTACTTGCTTTCATAAAAAATATAAAAACATAAAAAGAATCTTCCTCAACCCTTAGACCTATTAGAGTAGTCTTTCATACCTAACGAACACTATTCCCTGTGGAGAACGATCAATCCCCCGTACTTACCACTACACTATACTACATCGGTCAGGTACACTGCCTGGTGGGGTTGTAAGCCTCTTGAGATCCCTCGAGAGGTAAAACCTGTTGTAAGGTTGCAAAACCACGCATCAGTGACTAAATAATGTCATACTTAGTTCTATATATTTGACAACTAGGTTATTAACCCGTGAAATTCACGGGAGTAAATTTAAAAATTGTTGAATATCGTTTATATAAGAGATCGATTTGTGATATTATGTGAATAAATGATATGTTAGATGTATGAAATATTAATGCTATATTATGATATAAATAAATTTTTGAAGCACTATAAAAGGCATTTAATTTTTGTTGGTATATAATATTAATAATACATTATGATACAAATAAATAAAAAACGGGTAAAATAAAAAATAAATAATATATCAAGCTTTATTAGTTAACATATATCCTCCAATGTTTCGTATTCTTGCATAAGTTATTTGTATTATCATATTAACGATACATTATGATACAAATAAATAACAAAACCTGTACCATAAAAAATAAACAGTATATCAAGACTTATTAGTTAACATATATCTCCCTATGTTTAATATTCTTTCATAAGCTATTGTGTTATAATATTAATGATACATTATGATACAAATAAATAACAAAACCTATACAATAAAAAATAAACAATGTATCAGGACTCAATAGTGCAAGTATAAAAATTATTCTTGATAAACCCATTCTACATTATTTAACATTATGTTAAGAGTCAAACACTCATATGTTACAATCAAGTAATCAAACCTCACAATTTTAATGTTCGCTAAAACATTGCTTCTCCTTGTGTCACACCTCCAGTATCATATGTTTGTTTCTATTCCACTTAAAATGGTTCTAATCATCTTTAACATAATTAACTACGGTACAATTTACGAACTTTTCAAAAAAAAAAAAAAAAAAAAAAACACGGTATCATCATACCCGTTTACAAAAAAACCTTATATTTGAAGTGATTTTCTTTTTTATTGATGCACCAATAGCCTACGAAAAAAAAAGAGGCTAATATGCCATAATTGCTGAAATGAATTTGTTCAATACTAATGACTTAAGTTTACATCTTATGTGCTTATTACAAAGGTCATAGTTATAATATTACATTCAATATGTTTAAATAGCAATCTAAACTGTATCATGGCTAACCGTACTTGCAATAATAATCTATCTTTAAGTCCAAAATTACAGAGACATTGCGTCTTATTTACGATCTATCTTTAAGTCCATAATTTCAGCACACAAATATCATAAACAATTCAAACATTATTTCACACAATTTGGATTCAGTCTCTACTTTATGTTTGATAGATTATAAGTTACTACTACTTTTCTAGATACATTTAAAAATACAACCAATAAACAATCCAATTGTTCACTCCTAGACTCATCTTAATCTTATGGGGAAGAATTTATAGATGGTTGCTCCATCTGCCAGTTATGACCCCCCCCCCCCCCCAAAAAAAATCTCGTCAACTTTTGCAGTAACAATCCCTCATACATGTTATGAACCTGGTGCATTCAAAAAAATATAACAAAAAGTTAAGGATTCGAAATTCTTTGCCTTCGAACAATTCAAGCACTTCCGACCGTAGGATCATAGAACTTGAAGACCAAGTCAAGTTTCTTATGAAATCCTACGAGGCTCCTAAACCTTCAAGCCAAGTGAACAAAATCACTTCTTCATGTGAATTATGTAGTGGTCCCCACGACACTCGTGATTGCATGGAACTCCCCGAACAAGCTTTTGTGGACTACGCATCCTCGCGTACCGACGGAGCGGGAGACAAGTGGTACACTTTCAAACCCGAGCCAAACCATTACGGTGATACATACAACCCCTCATGGAAAAATCACCCGAACCTTAGGTGGAAACAAAACCAAAACACACAACAAACCAATTCTTCCAACCCACCTAATCGTTTCCAATCAAGCGGTTCCAACTCGAACCGTAATTTCAACAACAATCCTTCCGGCAATGGTAGTACCAATAACTTTGAAGGATTGATGTCTCAATTTATGGCATCTCAAGAAGCTCGTTTAGCCAAGTTTGAAGCCGATTTCAAACAGAAACAAAGCGAGATGACCAATAAGATTGACACTTTGTTGAAAGCCCTCAATGACCGAGAAATAGGAGCACTCCCTAGCAACACGGTTAAGAACCCGAAACTAAACGTCAACGCTATTTCATCGGTTTCGTCCCCTAGTTCTTGTCCACAATATTATTCGGTCAATTCCATGAGCACGTGTTTCAAACAAACCCAAGTCGTTCCAAATGACCAAGAAGTTATGACATCCAAATTGGTCAACAACATAGTTGAAACACCTCCCACTCAAAACCTTGACGAAGAATTCAAGGAGCTCCACCTTGAAAGTCCGGTTGTTGATGTGTTGGATGAGAAGAAGCTCAAGTTAGGCGAAAAAGGGACCGCCTTCGTTCAAAACAAACTACCTAAGAAGTTAGATGATCCGGGCTTATTTGTTCTACCTTGCAAGATCGGTAATTCGGAAGCTTATGACACATTAGCCGATCTTGGATCAAGCCTTAACCTACTTCCGTTACCTCTCTACACCTCTCTAAAACTTGGAAAACTTGAAGAAACCGAGGTGATAATAGGTTTAGCGGATGGAAGTGTTGCTTACCCGGTTGGAGTAGTTAAGGACGTATTAGTGCACATTGGAAAACTAACCATTTTAGCCGATTTCCACGTCCTTGATATGGTTAGCGACCCTACATGCCCCTTGTTGATAGGTAGAGGATTTTTGGCGACCGCTAGTGCTATGATTGATTGTAAGGAATCTAAGATAGCGGTAGGAGAAGGAGATACTTGGTCAGTCTATGATGTTAAGAAACACGCCTATGATACTAGTGAGGAACCAACACCACATTGGTTAGAATCAAATAGGAGACCATCTAGATATGGACCTTGGATTGATAGAGACTTCATAGGACCCCAACGCCCATTTTACCTAGAAGAGGACTTTGTTAACCGAACGCATACGGTAGATCAACTCTTAGCTAGGGACACCAAATTGGATCCATTTGAAGACTCTCTAGTTTTTAGGAAGATGATTGATTTCCTAGGAGTTTTGCCAATTAACCTAGGAATGAATAAGTGGACTTGTGAGGAGGATGATCACAAGTGGGATTGGGACAAACCACCCAAAGATGGAGATGGGTCATGGCATATTAAGATGACATTGTATGACCCGGATGGAGAGAAGTTTGAAAAGATATATCGTACTAAGCGGACCAATAGGAAACTTCAATCCAAGCTTAACCCTAAAGACGTCCTCGATGACGAGCTTACTTATATAGGGTAGCGTGACTTTGAGTCTAGCTACAAGACTCGTTAATAAAGAAAAGCGCTTCTTGGGAGGCAACCCAAGCTTTATTTGCTTTGTGTGTTTATTTATTTGTTTGTTTGATTTTATTTGTTTCCGTACGTGTGTTTAATTTTTATTATTATTGATTCATGTTCAAAACTAAAAATGTGAAAATGCTTTATTTTGTTTTTAACTTCGTCTTAACTACATATAAAGGTATTTTGCAAAAGATAAGTGTAAGGGAAATCTAAATCGGTTTATTAGAACACAAATGAACATGAATCATAATAATAATAAATTAACATACATATTCGTATTTGTTTGAGTCAAATGCTTGTATCGAGTCATAGTGATGTTTTGCAGGATTTCCAGGAAGTAAGGTAAAGGTTTTTCCAGAAATTTTCCGGAAACTTAAAATGAAAATTTTTGTCAGGTCATTTCTGACGGCGTCAGGGTTTATAACCTGACGGCGTCAGATTTAATTTTCAGAAATTTTTGAAAGTTTGTTTTTAAAAAGTTTTTATTAAAATCTCCAACTTATAATCTCTAGGAATCTGCAAAGTTATCATTCCACAAGCATTATATCCTTATATATAGATTTATCCCGCCGATGTTATGCAGGTTTTCGTGTTTGTTTTCTCAGGTTTAACAGGTTATTTTAGACAAGGAAATGTTTTGGATCAAGCTTTTGGCGATGCATTAGTCATGGAGCTTCAACATTACTTTGGAAGAAGATCTAACCGTGTTACTTCATTATCCACCGAGCGAATCAGGGGAGTATTTGATTTCATTCTTTTACCTTATTTATACTTTTACATCTTGTTATTTGAACATTGGGGACAATGTTCATCTTAAGTGTAAGGGGAGGGTAAAAGTACGATTTTAGAGAATGCTATTACGCTTGATTTTTGTTTGTTTAATAGTAGATGTGTAATAAAACTGAGAGAAATACTTGTTAAGGTAATTTTAGTGCCAAATTTAAAATTTTTTACAACATATAGGAGTGAAACTTTGATCTTAATGAGCGTCTCACGGATAGGAGTTATATGACTAGCACAAAAACCGTACCACTAAAAAATTTTCCACCCCCAAATATGTGAGGTTCGCCCCTAGAATTGGTAGGAAAAGCATTTATGCTATGATGTGTGTACCGGTAGCACTTAGATTCTAGAACTTGCGTTAGGACCATTCCAAGGCCACAAGTGAGACTACATTCGTGTAGTTAGATTTACTACATGATAAGAGGCATTAGGATTAACCCATTGTTTTACACCTGTGTTTTTGTTATAATTACTTTGGCTACATTGGTCAAGTAATTCTCCCACACCCTTTGCGTTGTACTCATTTTTAGTACACGATACCCCTAGTACACCCCTCAGAGCCTATCTTTTCGTTTCGACCTTTAAGCATTTTACTTAAAGGAAGAATTTGTTACACCCCACTAAAATGTACACCCAAATCGCCTTAGCCTACCTTGTATGCACTCATTTTTAGTGCATTATTGTTACAACATTTGTTTAAACCCAAGTTAATTATCTAGTTGATTACATGGTTGCTAAGTCGAGTCATATCCTTGTACATATTGTTTTGGGACGATTGGGACTCATGGGTAAAGTACTAGTGTAATGGAGTAATGGGGAAGAACATCATTTATTACCCCCATATGTGCTAAATATTTTAAAAGTACTCCAAGTTTTTCAATTATATTAATTCGAGTCATTAGAATAGTTATTTGTAAAGTTATGTAAAAGTTCAAGTGTAAGGGGAATGCAATGCCCCTATGATGTATTATTTTGGATGGTAGGGCAAGAGTGTATGAAAAAAAAAAAAAAAAAAAAAAAATCAAAAAAATCAAGAAAAATACAAAAAAATGAGAAAAAGAATAATAGAAAAAACATACGGACTACCATCCCGTTTTATTTTATGTTTATTTTATGTTTTTGTTATTTTGTTTCTAGCTTAAGATTGAGTCGAGTCTTGGCTTAGCAACATTGTATAGTACATGTAATTAATCAAGATCTTTAACTCGCCACCAGTAAAATATCCTTTATCCAACAAAACCGTGTTTTCCTTTTCCCTACACCTAACGTTATAACCCATTTAAAAGCCCTCTGTGATAGTTTATATTAGGTGCTTACGCCTAGTGGAGGAGGTTTTCGATCCTTTCCCAAGCCTATGGTAATCTATTTGCTATGACAGGTAGTGAGAGATATTATCCGTTTCCATTTATGAGATTTATTTTGATGACACTTGAGAGATGTGAGTATCTAAACACTACTTGTGAGGTGCTAGTTTATAATCTCCGTGCTTATTATGATTGAAGTGGAACGATTATTTGTTGTAATTACTTTTATGTTTGCATTAAATGACCCCTAACTTGTATTTTGATTAGAATAAAAGCGCGTTTGCTTGAGGACAAGCAAATCTCAAGTGTAAGGGTATTTGATGAAGCGAAAAGTGTACCGCTTTTAAGGGGTCATTTAAGCCCTAAATCGTATTTATTTGATCAAATATTGCCCTAAATCGTTCCTTTTGTCATTTTAGGTACTTTTGAGGAGAAATCTGGAAAAGGAGACATTTTGGACGTTTTTGGAGCATTAAAGTGAAGAAAACGACAAAGTCTCAAAAATCGGCTAAAAGTTACCTTTGACGGCGTCAGATTTTACTCTGGACGGCGTCATGGCTTGGCAAGAAAAGGTGGATGTGAAATTTACTCATGATAAGCCAGTGAAAATTGCATGTAAATTCTGACGGTGTCACGCTTTAACCTGATCAAGGGCGTCACGGCTTAATTCAAAGAGGGACGGCGTCACGTTGAAGGTCTGACGGCGTCAAGCCTTGATAAGCCAGAACGGATTTTGGAGAGCTAAAGAGGGACGGCGTCAAGAAGGTCATCCGGGAACCCTAAAAGCGGCGAGGTGACGGCGTCACACTCCATAACGTGACGCCGTCAGATCCAAAAGTCTATATATAGTTTTCTAATTTTTTGTCATTAAGAGAGAGCTTAGTGTGGAATTTTTGGGAGAAAACCCTAAGACGATTTTAGCATCTTTTTCAAGGCTTTTTGCCTTGAGATCTTCCATGTTACATTGAAAGATAAGTTATCAATTAATCATTCAATATGTCTATGTGTTGTTTGATTTTATCTTGTTCTTGTCTTTTGTTTAACATGTTAGGCTAGATTTATCTTGTGTTTGCTTAGATCTAATGAAACCTAGCTATTGATTATTGGTTATTAGTGTGTTGTTAGTTGTATTGGATGATTGTTTATCTATGTTAGGCTTAAGAAAACTGGCTAACTTCCTATTCGGTAACTTGCTTGAACGTCTTAAGAAACATGAACCAAATGCGTACTAAAGGTTTTTATGGTTGTATTTAATGCACAAGCGAATTCTAGTGATCCCATGTTAGGAGCTTCCTAGCCGGCTCGACATAGGAGTGAAGTAGGAGCTTGTAGAGTTGGGGAAGTACGTACGCCACCCCACGATTGGTATTAAGGAATACACCCGTCATCCACGCGACTAATACACACTAATCAACCGGTAAAAGATAGTTAGGGAGTAAGGAAATCTAAGTGAACACATTTCTCTACACATAAGTTTCTCACCAACTTTTTATTTTCAGTTATTTATTTTATTTGCATTCGTAGTAATTTGGGTTAGTTGACTAGCAACTAATTCCGCCCACTCTTTCAAACCCGAGATTTTACTTGCTTTCATAAAAAATATAAAAACATAAAAAGAATCTTCCTCAACCCTTAGACCTATTAGAGTAGTCTTTCATACCTAACGAACACTATTCCCTGTGGAGAACGATCAATCCCCCGTACTTACCACTACACTATACTACATCGGTCAGGTACACTGCCTGGTGGGGTTGTAAGCCTCTTGAGATCCCTCGAGAGGTAAAACCTGTTGTAAGGTTGCAAAACCACGCATCAGTGACTAAATAATGTCATACTTAGTTCTATATATTTGACAACTAGGTTATTAACCCGTGAAATTCACGGGAGTAAATTTAAAAATTGTTGAATATCGTTTATATAAGAGATCGATTTGTGATATTATGTGAATAAATGATATGTTAGATGTATGAAATATTAATGCTATATTATGATATAAATAAATTTTTGAAGCACTATAAAAGGCATTTAATTTTTGTTGGTATATAATATTAATAATACATTATGATACAAATAAATAAAAAACGGGTAAAATAAAAAATAAATAATATATCAAGCTTTATTAGTTAACATATATCCTCCAATGTTTCGTATTCTTGCATAAGTTATTTGTATTATCATATTAACGATACATTATGATACAAATAAATAACAAAACCTGTACCATAAAAAATAAACAGTATATCAAGACTTATTAGTTAACATATATCTCCCTATGTTTAATATTCTTTCATAAGCTATTGTGTTATAATATTAATGATACATTATGATACAAATAAATAACAAAACCTATACAATAAAAAATAAACAATGTATCAGGACTCAATAGTGCAAGTATAAAAATTATTCTTGATAAACCCATTCTACATTATTTAACATTATGTTAAGAGTCAAACACTCATATGTTACAATCAAGTAATCAAACCTCACAATTTTAATGTTCGCTAAAACATTGCTTCTCCTTGTGTCACACCTCCAGTATCATATGTTTGTTTCTATTCCACTTAAAATGGTTCTAATCATCTTTAACATAATTAACTACGGTACAATTTACGAACTTTTCAAAAAAAAAAAAAAAAAAAAAAAAACACGGTATCATCATACCCGTTTACAAAAAAAACCTTATATTTGAAGTGATTTTCTTTTTTATTGATGCACCAATAGCCTACGAAAAAAAAAGAGGCTAATATGCCATAATTGCTGAAATGAATTTGTTCAATACTAATGACTTAAGTTTACATCTTATGTGCTTATTACAAAGGTCATAGTTATAATATTACATTCAATATGTTTAAATAGCAATCTAAACTGTATCATGGCTAACCGTACTTGCAATAATAATCTATCTTTAAGTCCAAAATTACAGAGACATTGCGTCTTATTTACGATCTATCTTTAAGTCCATAATTTCAGCACACAAATATCATAAACAATTCAAACATTATTTCACACAATTTGGATTCAGTCTCTACTTTATGTTTGATAGATTATAAGTTACTACTACTTTTCTAGATACATTTAAAAATACAACCAATAAACAATCCAATTGTTCACTCCTAGACTCATCTTAATCTTATGGGGAAGAATTTATAGATGGTTGCTCCATCTGCCAGTTATGACCCCCCCCCCCCCAAAAAAAATCTCGTCAACTTTTGCAGTAACAATCCCTCATACATGTTATGAACCTGGTGCATTCAAAAAAATATAACAAAAAGTTAAGGATTCGAAATTGTTTGAAGAAAAAAAAACTTGGTATATGAAGCATTTCCACAACTTTGAGCATGTTTATTTCAACTTACTCAAACGAAAATGGGCCAACTTTAAGGAATATTCTATTGGCAACGGGTAAGTAGGTAAACTTACAAAATCAGGTAAAAGGGGAAATTGGTCTAATGGTTTAAGAGCCACTCAAAGCATAATCGGATGAATACACCCTCAATTGTTCTTCCAAAAAAAGTAGATTGTTTTTTCAAAAAAAAAAAAAAAAAAAAAAAAAAAAAAAAAAAAGAAAAAGAAAAAGAAAAAAAGAAGAAAAAAAAAGATTGTTTTTTTAATGCAAGTTTTCGCAATCATATTTCATATTTCTGCTATATGCATAGTAAGGCCTCTTCACTAAAGTTCACTATAAATTATACCGTAAAAAACTACTTTAGTCCCTAATAACAAAGAAATCAGGCGATGAACCATCCATATATAGATTTGTCTTGAACTTACAGTTGTTGAGTTAACATGTTATTTACTAATAAAACTAATAAGAAATAGATATTAAAAAAATAATAATAAAAAAAATAAGTATGGTTAGCCGACCTGACATTCCTATTTTTACACTAAATACTTGGTGACGACTAATGTACCTAAGATCTTGGTTGACAATTCACGGGATTTCCAGAGTAAACATCTTTCAAATCAGGCTAAAAAAAGAGGTACATGATACATCTATTATGTCAAGCACTTTTGCAATTGGTACGAAGAGGAAAACAGTAACTACCAATTCAATCTATTTTTAGGAACTCAAATTAATTAGTACCTTAATCCATTCGTCATGACCTGCAACCGTGAATATTGATATCACTTTCAAACTGCACACCTACGCACCCCTGAATCCAATTGGTCAAAGTTATATTATTAACTTCAATTCGAAAATAAAATATTATGAGTCACAACATATTACCTATGAAATTAGTTTGGTTATTAGAAGTATGCGGCTCAAGTCTTGAAAATACTAAGAATCTATCAACATCAACCTGTACCAAACAGGTGTGATTATTATCTTGATAAACGATTAAAGTTAACATATTAAACAACATCAATAAGAACTGGTTCTCATAAATGGCTTATGTAAGTCCAAGAAAATCAGTTTATGTTGCATAAAAAATCCAAATATATAAAGTTGATGAACAACAACTTAAATAATTCTAATAAGCAATCCCAAACAGCCTCTAATCATGTTACAATAGGTAATTCGTAAACGCCCATATGAGTGGTTTAAATAAGCAACCTCAAACAACCCTTAAAAGTAGTTATTCCAATAGAATCCCATATAGCACCTATAAGAAGTTTCAGAATAAATCCCAAATAGCCCTTTACATGTAATTAACCTAATAAGCAATCCCAAACAGCCACTATAAGCGACTTATGGGCTTATTCTAATAAATGTTGCCAAAAAGCGCTATAAGCAGTTTCAATGAAAAACCAATAACCAAAACGACTCATGAAGACACTGCCAAAACTTGTAACTCACAACTATAAATCAATGAATATATTAAAACTAAGTTCAATGTTCGAAGTTTATCAAACAGGCTATAATACTACCAGATTATGAAAGAGTTAGAGATCAATAAAAAGAGCACCCGAGTTTCAATCTTAAATGGAATCATTAGTAACATATTAAACTAATAAACTTACCAGGTTCTATAAGCTTCAATTGAGCATCAATCAATTTCTGTGATAAAATTTAGTTCTTGTAATTCTTAAAATTATTTCTCAATTAGTTAAAATGGACATATCAATAGACCTCATCTATGCACACCTGCACAAACTAAAAATATGAGCCATCTTTCCACCATTTGATATGTTGTCTTGAGTTTGTTTGAACTCGTGTACATTGAAAAATAGGAAATAGTGTGTAAAGCTTTGGATTGCTATAATATCAAACATTTATTCAAATGCATGTGCTATAAAAAAAAGTATACCTCATGCTTTTCATTAAATGTCAACTTTCGTATCAAGTTAAATTGTTACTCAACTTCACCATAGCCATCCTTTTTTTTAACTCGGCATCAATATAGTGTTTTTACAACTAAAAATAGCTATCCAAAAATCATGTCGAGGTAGTGGTGACCGGGGTAAGCCATTTATGAAGTGTCATAGTTACTAACATCAACCATGTAATTATGAATGTATCAACTACGGTTAAAAGTTTATTTAAGGTCAAAAGTTTCTTGAAATGTACTATTAGTGCACAATATTATCATGCCGCTTTATTTGCGCTTAAATTTATTATAAATAATATACTTCTTGCAATCATATTTAGCAGGCTAATTATTTATAATGTTTCTTTGACCATGAACAAAAACATAAAAATACTTACCTAAACACATCAAAGGAGCTTAATAGCTTTTACAAAACACAATAAGGTATTAAACTCCTCAAATAAGCTTTGCCAAACACCCCTTTATTCACTTTACAAAAGAGATTAATGAATACATTTAAAGGATACTTGAAACCGATAGAACATAATCCTACCTCTCGATACTAATATCCTTTTTGAATTAGTAATGAAATTCCTTGTTTCCACTTCCTGTATCCTAATCGAGATTCATATAACCATATCTCTCTTTTTATGATACAAAAGATATGAATAATTAGAAACTAAGGTTGTACCTATTCATCGCTCAAATGCACAATATTATAATCACATTGATCACTAAAACGCACAATGTTATTATCGGTCAAATACACCCGTAGCTACAATACGCTTAAAAATGCATATTTGATCATTCAACCTAGAATTTAAGCACATGTACCTCACATTAAAGTTTTAAACTCCATTTACGTTCTATTGAACATGTTGTCTTCCTCAACACATATAATTTTAAATAGTGTTTATTTCTCTACTAATCTTTGCATGCCAAAATATCACAAAATAAAACGCATATTTAATTTCAATCAATCAAAAGAAAACACAAATACTTACCTTGTTTCAAATATACTTCTTGTTACTGGGTTTTGTTTAAGAAAGCCACAATAGTAAATGAAAGATGTACGAAGCCGCTATAAATTAGTGAGGCAGTTTATCAAACACTTAATGTGCACGTAGAAATTCACACTCCTAATGTGATCTCAGTAACTACTATCCACACTCATGCTTGATGAACATAAAGAAGTAAACGGTTTTTATTATATACCAATATAGATGTGATCATGTGAATAATAACATGGATTTTGATATTTTGTTGTCCCCATCTTCTTTGGCGATGCTCTGCAACAATGGACATCAAAAGGTTATTAGGGAATTTTAAATGATGATGATATTTGTTGTAGTCGGGAATCACTCTTTGTCACACATATATGGACATGTTAAGCACAAGAGATGATGGGACAAAGTGTATAATATGGATCATGTATAGATGAGATGAATGAGAGAAATATGTTTAAAGCTTTTCTATTATTGAGCACACACTTACACCTTTGAACCACACCCTCAAATGAGGATTTTTGCACTTTAAATACTACAAGCCTTTTGCCTTTAAGGCTTTTGTGTGGGCTTTTTGAGCTCTTGGGCTTTAGTCCATTAACTTGGACTTTTACAAATATTACTAAATCTAACATAAGCCCAAATTATACAAAGTTCTAATGTGTTTGAATGACCATCACTTTTAATACTAAAATTAAAGCTAACAATCTCCCCCTAAGGGATGGTCATTCAAAATATGCACTACGTGATTAGATCTTTAGACTTCAGGGTCTTGAACTTTGTGATTCTTTGTTCCTTCATGCATTGTGATCTTTTTAGAATCGTCCTTTGATTGTTCTTTGCTTTAATCAGCATCTTCATGAATTCACAGCTTCACTACTTCTAATGTAGATGATGATGATTGATGGACTTTCTTCAGTACCTGCATAAAACAGTTAGCAATAATTTGTACAGCACTTGCAGGTTCAGATCTCATTATGACTCATACAACTTGTATCCTTTTTGATGAACACAAGTGTATTGCATTGGAAGTGTTCCTAAGAGATCTTTGATGAATCTCATGGCTCTAGACTCAATTATGTGCGTTTTGGTTTTAGTCGTCGGAGGCATAGAGCGGAGTGCCACCTTCTCAATATCAACTCATCTCGGAGTGAGAGGTCGATAGATTATGCATTGATCTCCGTGAGAAATGAAACAAATATCTTTTAAGAGATATCTGAGTGGCTAGGGGGTTGTGCAGCGCGTCACTGGGTCCATGACGACTTGTCTTCAATATCAGTATCATCTTTGTGATAACCGATAGCAGATGTATTGACCCGGTTTTCTGCCCTAAGTTTTCATGGAGGGCTATTTCTTTTCACCCTTTCATTAAACTTTTCTTTATCATTCTTCAACCCCTTCTTTCTCCTTTCTCATTTACTCCTTTTTTCAATCTTACCTAAGGACTTCTAGATCTAAGCTATTGGAATTGTCCTTGGGTAGATCCCTCCGGTTCTGGCGGATCATTAGACATTACCTAACCATAATCACCTTATTACTCCATGATTATCCTATATTTGTTGATCGCATGCCATAAAACCATTTGTGAAAATCTCTCAAAGTGTTTATGAGAAAACACATTTAGTTAACACATTGAGAGTTTTGCATTTTTGAAACACTCCCCCTTCACACGTGCTCATGCATTTTTAATAAATTGCACATGTTGGGTAGAGTTCGCACATTTTGAAATGATCGATTTTCGATGAACATGACCTTTGCGAGACACGCTTACATCACTAGTTAGACTAGCTTGAAATTATTACCCGTCCCGGTCATATTGAATGATCATCTCTCGAATTGGTACATTCTACTCAGACAAGTCCTTTGCGAGACACGTTTACATCAATGGGTAACCATCTTGAAATTATTACCCATCCTGGACATGTCTTTTCGATTTGACATTTGAGTATCGTCAATTCGATGGTATTTTCTGAGTCTTTTTGTAGAGCTCGACTCACGATCACATTTTAATCACATTTCTCCCCCTCAAAAATAGCATTTCAATGGTATTTTTGATACCGTTTGATTAAAATCATTGTTTTTATAAAGCTAATAGGGAGAAACGGATTTGCATGAACTTTTTGGAACAAATTTGTTTATGAAATACTCCCCCTCAAAACTTGCATTAGCTTTGAAAATCTTTTAAACTTTGAAGCGAATGGGGAGAAAATTTTTGAAAATCTTAAGCAAAAATTTTGAAAAGTTTTAAACAAAACCTTTTGAGAAATTTCAAGTGAAATTTTGATTAAGATTAAGAAGTTTGGATAAAACATTTCATGTAAACTTCTTTTCTTTTTAGGATTATTGCAATAAATTGTACAACAGGGTCCTTTCTTTGAAAAACGGGTTATGCACTGTTATGTGTACATAAGCCAAAACGTTGAAGTCCGGGTTGTAAGCTGAAATACTTACAAGCCATTTAGATTTTAGGATAAGTGCTCGAAAATTTTTGATTAAGCACTTTCCTTTTTTTGAAGTTCGGGTCCGAAACTGAGTTGTTCCGAAGCCATCGGGTTAAGCGCGGGTTTCGTACTGAAATGCACGAAAGCCATTTTGACCAGATTAGAAAACAACTTTTGGAACCAATTTGAGGACTGCACCAACGGGTTTAGCATGTTTTGCAATCCATTTGTAAGTTGTGTCGATCTGATTCAAAGAAGTTGAATTCCAACGAGGACTGAAAACTGGTTTTTCATCTGGAAATAACACTCGCGGAATCAACGGAGATTTAAAAATCTTTTTCAAAGCAGAGTCATTCTTGGTTTGCAGCGGAAGTTTTTCAGAGTTTGAAGGACTTTGCTTTGGTCTCCACACTTGCCTTACCCGTGTAAAGCGAGATTGTGGAGTTTGAAATCTTGAAGTCTCTTCATGAGACATGTTTGACCTTGAAAGCTTTTGAGGAGTGGGCGTTTCATAAAAACTTGGTTTCTTCAAAAACTTCCTTCCTTTTTGCAAAGAATAGGTTGTAAAATGGGAAACCCTTTTTGAAAATGGTTTTGAAGATTCACCCGTGTAAACCTTCTTTGAAACACTCACTTTTGGTGCTGAAAGATTTGAAATGGGAGCTTTTCCTCTAGAAAGGCTAAGATATTCAAACTTCACTCTTAAAGCAGTGTATGAAGTTCGTAAATCACAATATTCTTTTGAAGCTGATCTTGAGATGTCAATTTAGATTCCAAAGAGGCAATTTGTTTCAAAAATTGATCTTTTTCAGCTTTTGAATCATCCATTTTACGTGTCAATTTCCGTTCGAAAACAATATTTTCTTTTTCAAGTCTTTCAAAATATGTTTCGAATTTGTTTGTTTTGTTGAAAAGATCAGTTTTGACATCCTCAAGATCATTTGTTCGTTGAGCTAAAAGCGTTTCAAGCTCAAGAACTTTTGTTTGAAGCACAAGATTTACATTTTCCGTTTCAAAATCTGAAGGATTAGAATCAAACAGGGGATTTGGAAAGGAAACTTTTGTGATTTGACGCTCATCATTTGTTTTCTTCACGGACTCATTCTTTTGCAAAACCTTTTCAGACTTTTCATCTACGAATTCAAACATTTGAGACTTCAACACTTCAGTCTATTTTTGTTTGGAAATTGATTTTTGAGTCTGAACCCGTGAACGTTTGATTGAATCAAACAGGTTTTTGTAAGTCTGTTTCAAATGCTCATTTGCCTTTTGTAATGATGCCATAGCATGTTCCAATTCAATGTTTTTCGTATCAAGTTCGTCCAAATCAAACTTGATATTGGCATCATCACAATTTTCTTCAAAAATCTTTTCCTTTTCTTTAAGAACTGTTGTCAAAGGGTTTTCATAAGAAGCAATTCTTTTTGACAATTCTTCTTTGACTTCAGTTACTTCTTTTGAAAGTTAAGTGATTTTCTTTTTGAGAAAAAGATTTTCAGATTTCACAGAAGATGTTTGTTCAGAATCCACATTCTCATACTCTTGGCTGACAGACATCGACTTGAGTGACTCAATTTGATTTGTGAAAAAGGCTTTTTGAATATCAAACATTAGACATTTTTCATCAAATTCATCTTCAAGAAGATGTATGTACCTTAAATCTTCCCGCATTTCAGTGACAAGAAATTTTTCAAAGTATTCAAAACTGAGATTGATATTTTTCACAAGAGGTTCAATCTCATCTTTTAAAAACTTACAGACTTCCCTTTTTAGCCAAGCGTCTGATGACATGAGACGATTGTAGTCACTATCGGTGTATTGTTGTTTTGACCAAATGACCTTTAACGTGTTGTCAATGTGATATTTAAGATTACAAAACTGTTTTCTCGCTTTATTTGCCATAAATTAGCATTATAAGTAGCAAATTTAGCTTCTTTGAAAAATCTTTTCACATTGGTGTCTTTTCTTTTCAAAGGGTCTTTTGGTATTTCAGACAGTTGTATACAACCATACACAAAGCCTTGGTACGAGAATGGGCTTTTTGTTCGTTTGACTTTTAAGCGTTTTTCTTTTTCAGCTTTATCTTCATCTTCTGAAATAAACAGAGCATCCATTTTGTTTAGAAAACAAGGTTGTTCATTATTTTCAAAACCAAGTCCGGATTTTCCTTTTTGATCGTTCTTATCTTTTGGAAGCATCATTTGAAGAGTTTTAGCACTTTGTTCTGTTGTTCGAAGCTTTGTTTCAAGATTGTTTGCTTGTTTCAAAAGCTGTTGATTTTCATTTTCAAGTTTTGTATTAACAATCTTAATATTCGAAGTGGATTCCTGAAGCATTGAGTATCTCATTTTTAATTCAACGTTCTCGTTTAAGAGTGCTTCGATCTTTCTGTTGGAGGGGCTGATGAACTCAAATAAGTACATTTTATTACCATCATTTATCCCATTTATTTGACTTGTTTTATTATATTATCTGTGAGAATTGATACGTTAATGTTTACTTTTGTAATTCTCAGGTAAAAACAAGCATTTGGTGAAACTGAGCGATTTTGGACTAATTATGGAGCAAAACATGCATGAAGTTAAGAGTCTACTGAAATGTACAAGATCAAGACATTCTGCTCCAGATACGCCGCATCTTGCTTATTACATACGGCGCATCACTATCAAGATTTCACCAGTTTCGATCCAAGATACAAGAGGACATGCGCCGCATCTATTAATGAAGATACGCCGCATCTCAAGGCGGTGTACGAATATTCCTGAATATATTAATCTTGGACCCCACGCGAAGTTAAGTCAATGCGCCGCATCTACTTATTAGATGCGCCGCATCTTACCCTCAGACAGAAACTATAAATACCCCAAAGTCAGACGAGAGAAAGAGTTCGACAGTTTTAGAAGACCGAAGTACAGAAACCCTAGGACGAATTCAGTTGAAGTAGCAGCACAAGACACACCTTGAACGAAGATACAAGAGCTGTAAGAAGGTCCTGCATGTATTTAATTCATTAAGTAGTTTTGTTTTATTGTGTTAGTAAACTTTAATTCATCAGGATTGGTGGCTTGTGTAATGTGACAACGGAAAGATTGCACTCCCTTTAATATTGCTTTCCCATCAATTAAAGTTTATATGTTGATGTCTTTGGTGACTTTTATTAGTGCATTGATAACCTCTGTGTCTAGCTGAGCGTTGATCGGGTCGCCATGCCTCTGCCCTCGCCTATTTATTAGATCGCCTATGCATTCTATCGTCTGTAGAAAAGTAGGAAGAAAGATAAATAGGATAGTCATAAGTAATCATTAAGGGTTTACTCGACGATAAGATTAGAACCAACGAGAAAGGACTTAATCTCGGTGCGTTGCATCGAACTATACACTTCATATAAAACTAGCAATAAAACAAGTGACAAGCTACTTATCTATCAGGACAGGCCTTCTTATTGTCTCGAGTATTTATCTGTGTACGTGTGTGCTATTCGCTGATTCGTGCCTATTAGTTTAGTTTATTATTTAATTGCAACCAAACCGTGCCAGTCTCTCAGGCTGAACCCCCTTGCGTTAGATTAGGTTGTATAGCTAACTTAAGATATTAAAATACTGATTAGAATAACTAGATAATACGTTCCACTCTTAGTGATCGACACTCTACTTACCATTATATACATACTGACCGGGTACACTGCTCGTTAAAGTGTGTGTGTTATTGATAAGTCGGCTAAATATAAATTTAAAACTTGAATACTGCTAAAACCACAACGACATACCGTGGGTATAAATTAGAGCATACGCACACGCGCACCAAGTTTTTGGCGCCGCTGCCGGGGAGTGAATTGTTATTATCTGTTAATTTGATTAGTATTTTAATTAGGTTTTAATTTTAAATCTAACCGCTAACTCTGTTGTATATTAGTTAATTTGCATTCATTGTATTATTTTGCATATTTTCTGTTTTTGTGTGTTTTTATTTTCTTTTATTTGTGTTTATTTTTGTTTTTATTTTTCGTACTTTCTGTGTTCTGCTATCGTTGTACTGAGCTTATATAAACGATACGGCGCATCTATTTTCATAGATACGGCGTATTGCGTTTATTAATGAATTCAAAGGCAGTCATGAGCTGTTACTAAAGGAACAAAACAACATGATTTATGGATTGACAATTGAAGTGCACCAATTGTCAACGGTGCTTAGCAAGGTTCTTTTGGTAAAACAAGAGTTGAAAGGGATTACAACTAGAGGTGGAAAGTCAACCTTTCAAATCGGAGAGACACCTGAGGATGACAGTACAAACAAGATTTCCCCTGAATCTTTATCACCTGAGCAAGAGCAACCAAAAGAGACTAATCCAGAACCTGTAATTAGAGAAGAACCATCTGTTGAACCTAAACGATCAACACTACCTTTCCCACATAGGGTAAAGAAGGAGAAAGAAGATGCCTATCAAAAGAAGTTCTTGGAAAATCTGAAGCATCTGCAGCTAAGCATACCATTTATGGAAGCCCTAGTGCAAATGCCAAAATACGCTAAATATCTGAAGAGCTTACTTACAAACAAGTCCAAACTTGAAGAGGCTTGCACTGTAATAATGGGGGAAAGAAGCTCAGCAGCATTGCTCAACAAACTTCCGTCTAAAGAAAAAGATCCAGGGAGTTTCACTATTCCTTGTCAAATTAAAAATTTGCATATTGAAAATGCTTTAGCCGACCTAGGAGCTAGTATAAGTCTTATGCCCTCTTCTATGTATGATAAATTAGGTCTTGGTGAACCAAAACCTACTAGGATGTGCTTAGAACTAGCTGATAGGTCCATACAATACCCATTAGGAATAGCTGAAAATATATTAATAAAAGTTGATAAATTTGAATTACCTATCGACTTTGTTATCCTCGATATGCCTGAAAATTCTAGAAATCCTATAATATTAGGACGACCATTTTTAGCCACTGCTAGGGCCATAATTGATGTTTTTAATAAAAAGATAACTCTTACCATAGGAAAAGATGAGGTTGAGTTTAACATGGAACAATCTATGAGTAAAGATAATTCCGATGACGATGAATGCTATAATATCGATGTTTCTGATGACACGATTAATCAATTTACTCAGAAATTGTTAAAAAGTAATTTACTTGATTCTTTTCTGCTTAAAAATTTAGAAAACACAATTGCTATAGAAGATCAAGTTGATGAGAATACTATTGATAATAATTTAGCTGCTGACTCTGCTGTATGTAACGCCATACGGCGCATCAAAAATATCGATGCGGCGCATCTATCTGATGACAGCAGCAATATAATTAAAGAAAAAGTTTATTCCGCTAGTGCTACTGAAATTGATAATGTTAAACCTGTGCTTAAGGATCTCCCTTCTACTTTGGAATATGCCTATTTAAATGGGAACACTAATTCGCCCGTTATTATTGCATCTGATTTAACGCCAAAAGAAAAAGAATCCCTTCTGCAGGTACTATATAAACGAAGAGGAGCATTAGCGTGGAGTATGTCTGATATTAAGGGAATTAGCCCGTCATTCTGTACACATAAAATCCTCATGGAAGATGAATTCAAACCAACCATCCAACCCCAAAGGCGTTTGAATCCAAAAGTCCAAGACGTGGTGAAAAATGAAATCGTAAAATTACTTGACTCCGGACTTATCTACCCAATTTCCGACAGCTCGTGGGTCAGTCCTATCCACGTTGTACCAAAAAAGGGAGGAATGACGGTAGTACTCAATGACGACAATGAGCTAATCCCTTCAAGAACTGTTACCGGATGGAGAGTTTGCATCGACTACCGCAAACTCAATGATGCTACGCGAAAAGATCACTTCCCTCTTCCATTTATTGATCAAATGTTAGAAAGACTATCAGGACATGCTTATTATTGTTTTTTAGATGGTTTTTCAGGTTTCTTCCAAATACCCATTGCCCCCGAGGATCAAGAGAAGACGACTTTCACCTGCCCTTATGGAACCTTCGCCTATAGGAGAATGCCGTTCGGACTATGCAACGCCCCTGCTACTTTCCAACGTTGTATGACGGCTATCTTCCATGATATGGTAGAAGACTTTATGGAAGTCTTCATGGACGACTTCTCGGTGTTCGGTAACTTATTTAGTGATTGTCTCTTTAAACTTGATAAAATGCTTGCTAGGTGTGAAGAAACTAACCTTGTTCTTAATTGGGAAAAATGTCATTTTATGGTTAGAGAGGGAATTGTGTTAGGACATAAGATTTCTGGGAAAGGTATAGAAGTCGATAAAGCTAAAATTGATGTAATTGCCAAACTACCTTACCCCACTAACGTAAAAGGCGTTAGAATTTTTTTAGGGCATGCTGGATTTTATCGTAGGTTCATAAAGGATTTTTCAAAAATATCTAGGCCTATGACCCAATTATTGCTAAAGGATGCGAAGTTTGATTTTTCTGAAGATTGCAAAAAGGCATTTAACATACTTAAGGAAAAACTAACTTCTGCACCTATTATAATTTCACCGGATTGGAATCTCCCTTTTGAACTAATGTGTGATGCTAGTGATTATGCTGTTGGAGCTGTACTTGGCCAAAAGATAAATAAGAAATTTAAGCCAATTTATTATGCTAGCAAAACATTGAATAATGCCCAAGAACATTACACCACCACGGAAAAAGAACTTTTAGCAGTAGTTTTTGCATTCGATAAATTTAGATCATATCTTATATTGTCAAAAACTATGGTTTACACTGACCATTCTGCTTTGAAGTATTTGTTCAATAAACAGGATGCCAAGCCAAGACTTATTAGGTGGGTTTTATTGCTCCAAGGATTCGATATTGAAATTAAAGATAAAAAGGGTGCCGAGAATCTAGCTGCTGACCACTTATCTAGACTTGAAAACCCTGATATGGAGGTACTTGATGAAAGAGAAATCGCTGATGACTTTCCTGATGAACACCTTATGATGGTAAGAATTAAGAGCAATAATAATGAACCATGGTATGCCGACTATATAAACTTTATTGTTGCAAATGAAATTCCAAAAGGGCTAACATCCGACGAGAAAAGAAGGTTTCTAACTCGCGCTAGCGAGTATATTTGGGATGAACCTTATGCCTTTAAATTATTGTTGGGTCTGAAATGCTGCTGATTGGAGAATAACAACTCTGCCGGATAGTTGTGTAACTCTGCTGATTAGCACAAGAACTCTGCTGGTTTGATAACTCTGCTGTTTTGGTATAATAGGCACATTGTAACTCTACTGCTAGCTCACGAAGACTCTGCTGCTAGAAGGATTACTCTGCTGTTTATTAATTATGTAAAGTATGTTAAGATAAGTATAGAAAAGATGCGTATGAATATTTTACTTGTATAGGAAGTCTTGTAAACCGACTAGGACTCCTTACGCTATAAAAGGAGGTTCTAGGGTTAGAGTTAGATGTCGATTGATTAATCATCTTAG
This sequence comes from Artemisia tridentata subsp. tridentata, assembly GCA_021014915.2. Classification (NCBI taxonomy): domain Eukaryota; kingdom Viridiplantae; phylum Streptophyta; class Magnoliopsida; order Asterales; family Asteraceae; genus Artemisia; species Artemisia tridentata. The sequence goes on along the minus strand of CP139508.1, from coordinate 513,289,873 downwards.
CATACGTATTATTGTTTTCACTTCAAGGTTTCTTGTAACCCTATTGCTATTCAGAGCAATCGTTATTAATATAATTGAAGTGTTGTTGGATAATTCGTTTGTGTTTTCTTCTTAAGATCAAATATTAGTTTCCGCATAATATTTGATATACAGTTTCTATACCTATTACTTTAGATTTATCTAAGGTAATTAACAAGATCGTGAAGCTCAACTGGGATCAACAAGTGGTATCAAAGCTTGTGATCTAGAAACTGGTACCAAGAAGAATTTACGTTTACAAGATCTGCTAATCATCAAAGTAAGCAATGGAGTCCGATTCATCACACATGATTACTGCATCAAGAGTCCCAATGCTCAAGCCTGGAGAATATGAGATCTGGAAGATGAGAATTCAACAATTCATGAGAATGGTTGATTATGCTCTTTGGGATGTTGTTGTAGATGGCAACAGTCAGCCAACTACGACTGCTGCTGGATCTGTCTTGACTCTCAAGACAAGTGAGGAAAAAGCACAGCGAAAATTGGAGGTTAAGGCTCACAGTATTCTCATGATGGGAATACCAAATGATTATCAACTCAGCTTTAATCATATTGATTCTGCTAAGGAATTGTGGGAGGCTATCAAGCTTCGATTTGGAGGGAATGAAGCAACCAAGAAGTCAAGGAAAAATCTGCTGAAGCATCAATTTGAGACGTTTACTGCTATGAGTTCTGAGAACATTGAAGGAACTTATGATCGACTTCATAAGTTAACCAGTCAGATGGCTCTTTTGAAGATTGAACCTTCTCAAGAAGATGTCAACTTAAAGTTTCTGAGAAGTCTATCTGCTGAATGGAACACTCATACAGTGGTTTGGAGACACAAGGATGATTTTGATACTATGACATTGGATGATCTGTACAACAACTTGAAGGTTTATGAATCTGAAGTGAAGGGATTGTCAAGTTCAACTTCTACCACAAATAATCTTGCTTTTGTCTCCTCAAACAGCAAGAATATTGGTAGACATCAAGAACAGCACTCTGCTGGTGGTGTTTTTGCTCCTGCTGTTGGTACACATGTCTCTGCTGCTGACTCTGCTAACACCAACACCATCAGTGATGCTGCTATTTGTGCTTACCTGGCTGAACTCACTACAAGTACTTCAGTCATGCCTCAAGATCTGGATGAACTTGATCCTGATGATGTTGAAGAGATGGATATGCATTGGCAGTATGCAATGCTAACTATGAGGGCAAGGAGGTTTCTTAAGAGAACTGGTAAAGAGATGAAGTTCAGAAGAAACAGGAATGTGGGATTTGACAAGTCAAAGGCTGAATGTTTCAACTGTCGTAAGAAGGGACACTTTGCAAGGGAATGCAAAGCACCCAAAAGAAACATTGAAGATACCAAGAAGACTGCTGAAGAGTCAAATTCTGATGTTGCTGTAGCTGCTATGGTGTCATGTGATGGATTTGGAGAGTTTGATTGGAGTGAGCATGCTGAAGATGGTCCTAATTATGCACTGGTAGCTGAAGAAGTATCTCAAGTTCAACACTTTGCACTTATGGGCTACTCTTCTTCTGGATCAGACTCTGAGGTATCTAATGAATCATCATGTTCTTTTAAATCTTGTTCTGATAAAATTGATGAACTTAAGTCTAGTAATGGAAACCTGAAGATGGAAAATGACATACTTAGGTTAGACAATCTCAGTTATGCACATGGTTTAAAGAACTTAGAAGAGAGGCTAGAGTTTTATAAAAATACTGAAATTGAATATCTTGATCAAATCACTATTCTTCAGAAAGAACTTATTAAGAAAGATGATGAGATTAAGATACTTTTGGGAAAAGTAGAGGAGGCTGAACAGGCTAGGGACTCAGCTAAGAGTGAAACTGAAAAACACATTCTTAGGGTAGAAAAACAACAATTTGCTACTGACATACTCAGTAAACCATTAGGAAGACATTTTAATGGTCTGGGATATAATGCTGTTGAACACCCTAAGAAGCTTAGTGCCAATGTACCTCCCACTAGAACATTGTCTTTCATATCTGAGTCTGGGGTTCAACCTGTAGGTGAATCTAGTAACTCTGTTGTTGAAACAAATGAAAAAGAAATAGAGTCACCTAAGGTTGAGGTTAAGAAGTATGATGATGCACCCCTAATTGAAGATTGGGTGTCTGACAGTGATGATGATGATGTAGAATCTGATTCAACTACTAAGAACAAAAAGGAAGAAATTCCTACTGTTGTTGAATCAAAAGCACCAAGGGCTAAAAAGGTTGATTTTGTTAAGCCTAGGTTTGGTACAGGTATCTCTAGGAAGATGGCTGAGTATGATAACACACCTAGAGTTTATCCTAAAAGAACAAATAACTTGTCTAGAGGAAACCAAAGAAATTGGAACAACCTAGTTTCACACAAATTAGGTACTGATTTTCAATTACTAAAGAAGGCATGTTATTGTTGTGGTAGCTTTGAACATTTGCAGGATGAGTGCTATAAGAAACCAGCGTGGAACCAGTACAATAGGGTGAACCATAGAAACTTTGGTAGAAAGACTCACCCACATCCTAAAAGAAATATGGTTCCTAGGGAAGTTCTGATGAGAGATGGTACTTCTAGAGTTATCTCTCCTATTGCCCCAAATGTGCCCATAAAGAAGAATATAGATGACTCTGCTGTTCAGTCAAACCCTGCTGTTAAGACAAACTCTGCTGGTCAGGCAGACTCTGCTGTTTTGCCTAAAGTTGTGACTGATACTGTTGTGGGCAACCATTTTTATGCTGTTAAAGCCTCAGCTTGCTGGGTCTGGAAACCAAAAGTTAAAGTTTTAGATCATGTTCTCAGACACAGCAGTGCACCAATGCAGTTGAAGAAATTTGACTACTTTGATGCACAAGGTAGATCCAAGTCAGTAATGGCTTGGGTCCCCAAGAGAAACTAATTCTCTTACTTTTTGTGCAGGGCAATCTACAAAAGGAGCTAAAGGACAAATGCATTTTTGATAGTGGATGCTCTTCACATATGACTGGAGACCAAAGCAACTTGGAGAATTTTGAAGCTTTGGATGGTGGTTATGTGGCTTTTGGGAATGATCCAAAAGGAGGAAAAATAGTTGGACAAGGCATCATCAGAACTGGAAAGTTGGATTTTGAGAAAGTGTATTTGGTGAATGGTCTCAAGTTTAATCTTTTTAGTGTCTCACAAATGTGTGACAGGAAGAATTTTGTTCTTTTTACCGATACTGAATGTCTTGTTTTGTCTCCTGACTATAAGATTCCTGATGATAAATTGGTGCTTCTTAAAGTCCCTAGACATGACAATATATACAGTGTGGATATAAAGAATATTATTCCCAAAAGAGATTTAACTTGTCTGTTTGCCAAAGCCACTGTTGATGAATCCAAACTATGGCACAGAAGGCTTGGACACTTGAACTACAAAGCTATGAACAAGTTGGTGAAAGGGAACTTGGTCAGAGGATTGCCTTCAAAGGTCTTTGAGAATCCTGAAGTTTGTGTTGCTTGCCAGATGGGAAAGCAACATAGAGCTTCCTGTAAGTCCAAATTGGTGAATTCTATAACTGAATCTTTGTTTATGTTACACATGGACTTATTTGGACCTACATATGTGAATAGTTTAAATAAAAAGATGTATGGTTTAGTGGTCACTGATGACTATAGTAGGTTCACTTGGGTATTCTTTTTAGCTACTAAGGATGAGACTGCAGGCATTCTTAAGGCTTTTATTACCAGGATAGAAAACCTATTTAATTATAAGGTCAAAGTCATCAGATGTGATAATGGAACTGAATTTAAGAACAAGGTGATGAATCAGTTCTGTGAGGAAAAGGGTATAACTAGACAATTTAGTGTAGCTAGAACTCCTCAGCAAAATGGTGTGGCTGAGAGAAGGAATAGGACATTAATTGAAGCTGCTAGAACTATGTTGTCAGAGTCTAAGTTACCCACTATCTTTTGGGCTGAAGCAGTCAACACTGCTTGTTATGTGCAGAACAGGACTAAGATAGTTAAGCCTCATAACAAGACCCCCTATGAGTTATTGCATGGTAGAAAACCTATGATAGGTTTCTTAAGACCATTTGGATGTCCTGTTACTATATTGAACACCATTGATCACTTAGGAAAGTTTAGTGAGAAAGCAGACATAGGTTTCTTTGTTGGTTACTCTACTGAAAGTAAGGCTTTTAGAGTTTTTAATCAAAGAACTGGGCATGTAGTTGAAAATTTACATGTGACTATTAGAGAAACCACACCTAATGTTGATGGAAAAGGACCTGACTGGATGTTTGATATTGATTCTTTAACCAAAAGTATGAATTATCAACCAGTTGTTGCAGGTACTACTAACATGTCTGCAGGTACACAAACTAACCCTAATGCAGGTACACAAGCAAAGAAGGATGGATCTGCAGAAGAGTTTGTGTTGATTGAAAAGTGGAAGTATGATCAGTATTTCTCACCAACAGTTAAAGAAGGAAAGAGTTCAGATGGTGATGCTGTACAAAAGGAAATACCAAAGGTTGATGCAGAAGGTGATGTTGAACCTGCTTATGATGATAAGGAAAGAAATGTAGAGTCACAAGTTGATGGAATTCAAGGGAATAAACCGAGCAGCAGTTCTCTTAACTCTGCTGCCAAGTCTAAACACTCTGCTGTTAAGCCAAAGCACTCTGCTGTTAAGGCAAAACACTCTGCTGTTCAGCTTGGTAACTCTGCTGCTGAACTCAATGACTCTACTGATAAAGATGATGATTCTTCTGATGATATGCCCGAATTGGAAGAAGTATATGTGGATACTGATGATGAAGTTGTTGATGTTTTTGGTGCTGAAGCTGATTTATCCAACTTGGAGACTGACATACCTGTTAGTCCCACACCAACAACAAGAATTCACAAGATACACCCAAAGGAGCAGATTATTGGTGATGTTCACTCTGCTGTACAGACAAGAAGTAAATCAAAAGGGTTGAGTGATTTGCTTGATCAGGGATTATTTGCTCAGACACTTAAGAGAAGAAATAGCCACAAGGATCTACAAAATTGCATGTTTGCCTGTTTCTTATCTCAGGAAGAACCCAAGACCATTCACAAGGCTATGAAGGATGAGAGTTGGGTTGAAGCTATGCAAGAGGAGTTGCTGCAGTTCAAGCTTCAGGAGGTCTGGACATTGGTTGATTTGCCAAATGGAAAAAGGGCAATTGGTACAAAATGGGTGTTCAGATGCAAGAGAGATGAAAGAGGGATTGTTGTCAGAAACAAGGCTAGATTGGTGGCTCAGGGATACACTCAGGAAGAAGGTATAGACTATGATGAGGTATTTGCTCCAGTTGCAAGATTGGAGGCTATCAGACTTTTCTTAGCATATGCCTCATACAAGAATTTTCCTGTGTATCAAATGGATGTAAAAAGTGCTTTCTTGTATGGAAAGATACCTGAAGAGGTTTATGTGATGCAACCACCTGGGTTTGAGGATCCTAAGTATCCTGACAGGGTCTACAAGGTGAAGAAAGCACTGTATGGATTACATCAAGCTCCTAGAGCTTGGTATGACACCTTATCACAATATTTGTTGCATAATGGTTTTAGCAGAGGAACCATTGATAAAACATTGTTCATTAAGAAAGACAAAAAGGATATCCTACTTGTTCAAGTTTATGTAGATGATATCATTTTTGGGTCTACAAATAAGGTGTTGTGTGAAGGATTTGAGAAGCTGATGCACAATAGGTTTGAGATGAGTTCTATGGGAGAGTTGACTTTCTTTTTGGGGCTACAAGTCAAGCAGATGAAAGATGGAATTTTTATTAGCCAAGACAAGTATGTGGCTGACATGTTGAAGAAATTTGGATTCCAGGATGTGAAGGCAGCCAAGACACCTATGGATAAAAATAAACCTTTGCTCAAGGATGAAGATGGAGTAGAGGTTGATGTACATCTGTATAGATCCATGATTGGCTCCTTAATGTATCTGACTGCTTCAAGGCCAGATATCATGTTTTCTGTGTGTGCCTGTGCTAGATTCCAAGTGTCCCCAAAGGTTTCTCACTTGGAAGTAGTCAAAAGAATTTTTAGGTACCTAAAGGGTCAACCAAAACTTGGTCTTTGGTATCCTAATAATTCACCATTTGACTTGATAGCATACTCAGATAGTGACTATGCTGGAGCTACTATGGACAGAAAATCTACTACTGGAGGCTGTCAGTATCTTGGTCATAGGCTTATCTCTTGGCAATGTAAGAAACAAACAGTGGTAGCCAATTCAACAACTGAAGCAGAATATGTTGCTGCTTCTAGCTGCTGTGGACAAGTGCTCTGGATTCAGAACCAATTGCTGGATTATGGGTACAATTTCATGAACACAAAAATTTTCATTGACAACAACAGCACAATGTGTATTATCAAAAATCCTGTTTTTCATTCTAAAACAAAACACATAGAGATAAGACATCATTTTATTAGAGATTGTTATGAGAAAAAGTTAATTCAAGTGGTTAAAATTCATACTGACAACAATGTTGCTGATTTACTTACAAAATGTTTTGACATAAGTAGATTTCAGTTTCTAGTTGCTAGTATTGGCATGATCAATCTTTAAATCATTCAACATCTTATCTTTGTATGTTTTTGTAAAATTTTGTAAGGATTTGTGCTGTTGATTTGTCATTATCTTGTGTTTAGTTAAAGTCTGCTGTTTAGTTAGTTTGTTTCTATGCTACTCTGCTGCTATTATGGAATATATTTGTTTTGTGTTTGTTGTTTGCTACTAACCTGTTGCAGATAAATAAACATACACAATCAAGTAAAACATTAACAGAGGGAATTCATTGATCATAAAGGCTTCAGTACATAAAGTTTCAAAACATTCAAGCTATTCAAAAGAGAGGTTCAAAAGACATCAAGCTACAAAGTTCACAATCTATATCTTCGCAAAATCAGGCATGACTTTGCTTTGTGGTCCCCTTGTGCCCATGGCATCAAAAACCTTAGGGCAGGGGAGTGCAATGACTACTGAACGAGAAGGTGGAGTTTGTTGCTGACTGGTGGATGGAGCTGCTTTCTTCGGCTGGGTCTGCTTCTTTGGAACAGAGGGCTTCTTCTCAACAGAGGGTTTCTTCTCCACAGGACTTGGATTTGGCTGAGGAATGTGGACACTCCTTGCAAAAGAAGCTGCAGCTTTCTCCATTTGTTTCTGAAGTTCAGCTGATATTGGATGTTTCGGAGGGATGATTTCCCAAGCACCTTGGTAGTATGTCATATGTTTTGGCCAACCTTGCTGTTTTCCAGGCCAATCAGCTGTTTCGTCATCGCTTGACTCATCAAAAGACGATGGTGTTGAGGGGAGTGAATCGGAGGATGATTCTTCTTTGATTGCTTTTCCTTTGTTTTGTGAGGTGGATGCGTTCTTTGGAAAGTAATTTGCCCAACCACTTGAGTCATCCGATGATGAATCCGAAGAAATTTCGATGATAGGCATTTTTGAGGAACTCATTTTGGATTGTTGTTGATTTAGGGTTTGGAATTGGGGATTTGTTTTTGTGATTAAGGATTTATGAAGTTAATTGTGGGGTTGGTATGGTATTTAAGGAGGTGATTTTTCAAGATTTTGGGAATGTTGACTTTCGGTCAACACTTTCATAACTCTGCTGATGAGTTTGAAAGTTGAAGGGTCAAACTGAAATATTTTGGCGCGGTCTTAACCCTAATTGAATCAAAAAGGTATCTTTTACCCAATTGATCTCATTACACTCTAATTGCTCCAAACTTACACTCAATTCTCACTCAAACACCACAATTCATATCATTTCACCCCAAACCCACAAATTAAATGGCTCGAAGAACATTTCCGGAAGAACACAATGAGATAGCGTTTCTAAGTAAGGTCACTGCAGCGGATGGATTTTACGAGGTAATGGATTTTCTGAGTTCGTCTAAGTTGAGGTATGCATTAACAGTTGCCCCTACAATTTACAAATCTCATATGCGACAATTTTGGTCAACTGTTAGATTGGATGTCTTAGATGGTGAGGAACGACTAATAGGTAGTGTGGATGGGGAGGACATTGTAGTTAGTGAAACCACAATTAAGAGAAGTTTGAAATTGTCAGGTACTCCAACACCCCCTTCTATAACCCCAGAAGTTGTGATGGCTGAACTTGAGTCTTTTGGTTATGAGAGACCTGAGAATAGTGGGACATTTTTGAAAAGTCGTATGTGTCCCCATTGGAAGTTTTTACTGCATACTCTACAACACTGCATGTTTCCTAAGATAGGTGGGTGGAGTGAGTTTAATGCATCTCAGGCAATGGCTTTTGTATGTTTAGCTACAGGGCAACCCTATGATTTTTCTGTCATGATATTTGAAGGGATGAAGAAATTTGTTAAGAAGAAGTTTTACTTATACCCTAGGTTTCTCCAACTTATAATAAACAAACAGCTAAGGGAACCTTTGAGGCATTCACAAATTGAGCCCTGTAGTAGAATGGCCATCAAGATGTTTGCATTTTTGAAGAAGGATGGGAAAGGATTTTCTGGTATTATTACTCCCCTAACTGAGCATATTTTGAGTGTAGTGGATGAAGTACATGAGGATGAAGAGGCTGGAACACCAACAGCTTCCCATCACACATCCTCATCAACAAGTTTAAGTGAATCATCTTCTACTGAACCACAACCTATCCAATCACCTAGGAATTCACAAAATGAGAACATTGTGCACCCTCAGGCCAATGTTAGTATGGTAGCAGATGAGGCTGGTACAGGTGGTGGTGGTACCATGATGGAAGAGGCTGGCACTACTGTTTCCAACTTAGTAGTTGAACAGGACAGTGCTAACATACTTAAGACCTCAACCATGGCAACATCATTTGTAGAAGGTTCTCAGGAACCTGACACAACTGGTGGACACTTTGCAAGGGAATGCAAAGCACCCAAAAGAAACATTGAAGATACCAAGAAGACTGCTGAAGAGTCAAATTCTGATGTTGCTGTAGCTGCTATGGTGTCATGTGATGGATTTGGAGAGTTTGATTGGAGTGAGCATGCTGAAGATGGTCCTAATTATGCACTGGTAGCTGAAGAAGCAAGAGATCAGCTTGAACTTATGGAAAGTTCTTCATTTAAAAAGGTTAATCAAGAAGAGTTTGATGCACAACTACAGTATTTTGTTGACTCTGATATGATTGTTAGAGGAGAAGCTTTCTGTATATCACATGATGAGCAGTTGGATAGCAATGAAAAGACAAAAGAGCTTGCTGAGTTTATTCTCAAGAAGAATGGATTAGCTAAATGGGAAGAGCTAATTAAGAGGATAACAGAAGCACAGAAGCATGGTTACAAGGGAAAGTCAACTTCAAGAAGTGCATTGGTGAATGACATGAAATATTATTTGAAGAATGCTAGAGGCTATCAGATGAAGGATTTCAAAGGGAAGTCAGGTCATTTCATTGAAAAGGAATTTTATGAAACATATGCTAGGCTTAATCCTAGAAAGGTTTCTGAAAAGAAGAGTAAGCCAGAAGATGGAGGATCTGACAGTATGAAAGCATCTGGAAGTGAATGTATTTTGGAGAATCAAGATGATAAGCAAACTATGGGGGTTGAAAGGAAAGAAGTTAAGAAGGTTATTGGTTATAAGAGGACAGGTAAGAGAATAAAGCAGATGGCTAGAAAGAAGAGGAAGACTGAGTCATTGGTAAAGAGTGATTCTGAAAAAGAAGAAAATAATGAGCATCATTTTGAGGAAGTCACTGCTGAGGATATGAAAAGAACAATGGATATCACAGTTCATGTACCACAAGAGGAACCAGAGATAGTCAATGCAGTTCCTTTAGATACAAAATATTCAATCATCTCTTATGCACATACAGTCAGGGATGGAAGTGAAGCTTACTGGGAGTTTAAGAGGTCTAATAATATGTATTATGGATTTGTTAGATTTTCTCAGATGCTACATTTTATGGATAGAGATGATGTGATGCAGACATGGAGATTATATAAAGAAAAGTATGGTGATACTAGACCAGAAGTGATGTATGAAAGAATTCACTATTACTTTTTAAAGAACATGTTTGAACCTGATGAGAGAGATATTGAATGGAGAGATTTGTTGAACTCCAGAGTTGATAGGTGGTATTTGTATCAATCTTGTGGAGTGCATGAATTAGTTTGTAAGGGTGTCAAGGTCTACATGCTTGTGGAGAAGGATTATCCTTTGAATAACAATACAGCAGTGATTACTCAGATGTTAAAGCCTGGTATGTTGACATTGCAGAATAATTACTTCTCAGATACTCAAGCTTATAAACTAATAACAAAATATGAGAAGATTCTTGAGTCAAAGACATCAAAACAGTAAGGTGTTTGGAAGCATCCTCCTGGTAGTTATCTGGGATTAAGAAAACTTGATGATTTTTGGAGACAAATATCAAGTTTAGGGGAGGATTGTTGGGTCTGAAATGCTGCTGATTGGAGAATAACAACTCTGCCGGATAGTTGTGTAACTCTGCTGATTAGCACAAGAACTCTGCTGGTTTGATAACTCTGCTGTTTTGGTATAATAGGCACATTGTAACTCTACTGCTAGCTCACGAAGACTCTGCTGCTAGAAGGATTACTCTGCTGTTTATTAATTATGTAAAGTATGTTAAGATAAGTATAGAAAAGATGCGTATGAATATTTTACTTGTATAGGAAGTCTTGTAAACCGACTAGGACTCCTTACGCTATAAAAGGAGGTTCTAGGGTTAGAGTTAGATGTCGATTGATTAATCATCTTAGCATACGTATTATTGTTTTCACTTCAAGGTTTCTTGTAACCCTATTGCTATTCAGAGCAATCGTTATTAATATAATTGAAGTGTTGTTGGATAATTCGTTTGTGTTTTCTTCTTAAGATCAAATATTAGTTTCCGCATAATATTTGATATACAGTTTCTATACCTATTACTTTAGATTTATCTAAGGTAATTAACAAGATCGTGAAGCTCAACTGGGATCAACAATTATGTCCTGACAATATTATACGAAGATGCGTAGATGGTGATGACATCCCAGCAATATTGGCACATTGCCATTCAGGGCCGACGGGGGGGACGTCACGGTGCAGTTATCACGAGAAGAAAAATCCTTGATGCGGGATTTTATTGGCCCACTATGTTGGATGATGCAAAAGATTATATAAAAGGATGTGATGCGTGTCAACGATCCGGGAATATAACATTAAGAAACGAAATGCCACAAAACTATATCCATGTATGTGAAGTTTTCGACATATGGGGATTGGACTTCATGGGACCGTTTCCTGAATCTAAAGGCAATAAATATATTTTGGTTGCTATTGATTACGTATCAAAATGGGTCGAAGCGCAAGCATTACCAACAAACGAAAGCAAGGTAGTACTTAAATTTTTGCAAAGTTTGTTCTCTAGGTTTGGAATTCCTAAAGCATTGATTAGTGATAGGGGAACACACTTTTGTAATCACCATCTGGGAAGAGCCTTGCAAAAATATGGAGTATATCATAGGGTTTCCACCGCATACCATCCTCAATCCAATGGGCAAACTGAAGTAACCAATAGAGCTATAAAGCGAATTCTTTAAAAAACGACTGGATATAATCCGAAAGGGTGGTCTGACAAGTTAAATGATGCTTTATGGGCATTCCGTACAGCCTATAAGACACCAACGGGATGCACTCCATTTCGTCTTGTGTACGGAAAAGCATGCCACCTACCGGTCGAAATTGAACAAAGTGCATATTGGGCTTTGACGAATTGTAATATGGATATGGAAGCTGCAACGAAGAACCGTTTCATGGAACTTAATGAACTCTATGAACTAAGAGATGAGGCCTACAAAAATACTAAGATCTACAAAGAAAGAACTAAAAGATGGCATGACTCGAGGTTACATGGGGATAAAACGTTTACTATTGGAGAGAAAGTGCTACTATTTAATTCCAGATTAAAGATGTATCCTGGTAAACTTAAATCAAGATGGACGGGTCCGTTCGTTTTCAAGAAAGTGTATCCATATGGAACTATTGAAATATGCGATAAAAATGGTTATATATTCAAAGTAAACGGGCAACGAGTGAAGAAATACTTTGATAATAAAATTGAGGATACTGAGAACGAGGTGGTGGAGTTTGAACCTGAAGTATTGGAATAAAGAGCTGAACGTGAGTCTAACTTGAAGACTCTGGAATAAAGACAAGTGCTGACTGGGAGACAACCCGGAGAATTTTTACTATTCTGTTTTGTGTCGAGTTAGTCAGGCCCGCAGAGGATACGGCGAATCTCAATCCTGAGATGCGACGCATCTCCTGCACTGGTCATATCTTACTTTATTTTTCTGCATTTTTTATTTTTGACTTTAAAACTTTTTGTCAGTTTATTTTAATGCGACTAATCCCTGGTTAAGGATGCGGCGCATCTTTTATTCTGATTCGTATTTATTCCAGGCTCGATACGGCGTATCTTCTTCCATAAGATACGACGCATCGACTGACCTGATGATTTTCATTTTAATTTTTACGTTTTACTTTTTTCTAACTACTAATGTATTATGCAAGTTTGAACCTTCTTAATTTAGGTGTGTTTAAAGTCTTGGTGGTATTATAGATTCCTGCATTTCCTGTGGATACATCAAATATGAAGCTTAAACGTTCTCATCCACAAGGAAGTTGATTTTTGCTCTTATACTAATGGAGGATCATACCGAGCAAATCTCAGGGGAGTTTTTCTGTTCTAATTCTTTTATTTTCCAGTTTTTAATCTTTGATACAAACAACGAGGACGTTGTTTAACTTAAGTGGGGGGATTGGAGAATTAGAACACTTACTTGTCCTAAACTTTTCAAAATATGCTTAAAATGTGCTTAATATATCAAAATTTAAAATTTTTTAGCATGTTTTTGTTTAAAGTCTAAGTTGCATAGCTGCACACATGACGTTATTTTCAAAAATTGTGATTTTTCAAAATTCACAAATCTATGAGTGTGCCGGTGACTTGTAAACTTTAGAACTTGGCTTGTATACTATTCGAGACCACCATAATAAGTATTATTTTATATAATTGGAATGACTTGTCTAAATTGGTAAAATTTCTAGGATTACACCCAAATAGCCTTTATATGTTATGTGATATTAGCTAACTACACTGGTTAGTTAACCCCCCTATAAACCCTTTTGTTACTCTCACTTTTAGAGGAAGATACCCCTAGAAAAACACTCAGAGCCATTCCTTTCGTTTCTTACACCTTTGTTAAAATGTTTCGTTACACCCTTACACCTTAGCCTACCCTGTAGATTAAAATCCGTGGTTGGTTAATTGCTTTAGGCAAAGTGAGTTTCCTTACATTACCTGTGTTCGCGTGCGTAATTCATTATCTTTGGTTAGGTCGGGAAATTGCACAATGCAATTGGAGTGAAAGTAAATATTGTATATCTTTGAGTTTATTTTTCGTGTGTTTACTACTTTCACTATTACCATTATTTCTGAAGTCATGAAAAGTATGGAAAAATTATCCGGAAAGAAAGTTATAGTGATGTGGTGAAATTTTACACATCTATGTTTATGTTTCAAATCAAGTTAAAAATAAAAAAAAAAAAAAAAAAAAAAAAAAAATCGAAAAAATAGGAAAGAAAAAGAAAAAGGAAAAGTTGGAAGTTTGTTTTTACCAACTTATGTAAAGTTTTGTATTAAGTGGTTGATATCACCACTATTTGTTGTATACTATATCTATGGATTGTATGGGAGTTGAACGTTAAGGGAACGCCAACTAAAGGTTATTCTTTGATTAAGATCTTGTTGAGTATAATTCGTGTCTACCTAAAAGCGTGTGTTTCAAGTGTTAAAGCGTGAGTTATTCTATGATATGAGTCTTATTCATGGGATGGTTGGGATAGTGATTAACCACACTTAGGATTTTAATTTATTTGTTTTGTTTATTTTTCATTTTACACCAATTTATATCCCAAATATTATCCATACCCTGTATTATTCTTTATCCAAACCTTTGATTTATTGAGATTAGGGATTTGAGCAATCTTAAGTATCGTAGTCGTGGATTCGGCTATGTATTTATGATTTTGTCGCCCTTTTTGATATAATATTATTGGTAAAGTTTGGACCTATCTTTAGCCTATTCGAGTTAAGGATTTGAGCAATTGCAAGTATCGTGTTCGTGGATTCGATCATGTATTTGTGATTTTGTCGCCTTTTCTGGAATTTGAGATCGATAGAGATTAAGGAGAATGATTAACCCTTAAACCTCAAAACCCTTTTTACCGCTTTAGACTTGTTATTCCTTGGCTTTAGTGGGGGAGATGTGTATACTTGCCAAGCCTATAATAGAATATTCGTCACGACTGGACAGTTAAACGATTAGATTTGCTTTTATCAGAATATTTTATTTTACTTCTAATTCGTTAAGTGTTTGGTTGTGTGATTATGACAAAAATGAATACATGCTTAAATATAAAAATAAATCCTAAATAACTTTTAGGATACATTTTCATAAGATTAATTCTAAGGTTTACTTGGGGACAAGTAAAGTTCAAGTGGGGGGATATTTGATGAACTCAAATAAGTACATTTTATTACCATCATTTATCCCATTTATTTGACTTGTTTTATTATATTATCTGTGAGAATTGATACATTAATGTTTACTTTTGTAATTCTCAGGTAAAAACAAGCATTTGGTGAAACTGAGCGATTTTGGACTAATTATGGAGCAAAACATGCATGAAGTTAAGAGTCTACTGAAATGTACAAGATCAAGACATTCTGCTCCAGATACGCCGCATCTTGCTTATTACATACGGCGCATCACTATCAAGATTTCACCAGTTTCGATCCAAGATACAAGAGGACATGCGCCGCATCTATTAATGAAGATACGCCGCATCTCAAGGCAGTGTACGAATATTCCTGAATATATTAATCTTGGACCCCACGCGAAGTTAAGTCACTGCACCGCATCTACTTATTAGATGCGCCGCATCTTACCCTCAGACAGAAACTATAAATACCCCAAAGTCAGACGAGAGAAAGAGTTCGACAGTTTTAGAAGACCGAAGTACAGAAACCCTAGGACGAATTCAGTCGAAGTAGCAGCACAAGACACACCTTGAACGAAGATACAAGAGCTGTAAGAAGGTCCTGCATGTATTTAATTCATTAATTAGTTTTGTTTTATTGTGTTAGTAAACTTTAATTCATCAGGATTGGTGGCTTGTGTAATGTGACAACGGAAAGATTGCACTCCCTTTAATATTGCTTTCCCATCAATTAAAGTTTATATGTTGATGTCTTTGGTGACTTTTATTAGTGCATTGATAACCTCTGTGTCTAGCTGAGCGTTGATCGGGTCGCCATGCCTCTGCCCTCGCCTATTTATTAGATCGCCTGTGCATTCTATCGTCTGTAGAAAAGTAGGAAGAAAGATAAATAGGATAGTCATAAGTAATCATTAAGGGTTTACTCGCCGATAAGATTAGAACCAACGAGAAAGGACTTAATCTCGGTGCGTTGCATCTAACTATACACTTCATATAAAACTAGCAATAAAACAAGTGACAAGCTACTTATCTATCAGGACAGGCCTTCTTATTGTCTCGAGTATTTATCTGTGTACGTGTGTGCTATTCGCTGATTCGTGCCTATTAGTTTAGTTTATTATTTAATTGCAACCAAACCGTGCCAGTCTCTCAGGCTGAACCCCCTTGCGTTAGATTAGGTTGTATAGCTAACTTAAGATATTAAAATACTGATTAGAATAACTAGATAATACGTTCCACTCTTAGTGATCGACACTCTACTTACCATTATATACATACTGACCGGGTACACTGCTCGTTAAAGTGTGTGTGTTATTGATAAGTCGGCTAAATATAAATTTAAAACTTGAATATTGCTAAAACCACAACGACATACCGTGGGTATAAATTAGAGCATACGCACACGCGCATCAGGGGCCCATATTTGCATCCACAAATTTCTGACCTTGAGATTTAAGGTTTGAGATTTCAATGTCTTTGCTTTTTGTTATTTTCTCAAGATCTTTGGACAATAAATGTTTGTTTGCTTAGTTTTGCGATTGTCCTCTTTGCACTTTTCAAGTTCATGTTTAAAATTATGGATTAAAGAAGCAAATATGGCATGATTTTGATCATGAGAAGATCCATCCTAGGCAGGCTCACCTCCATTAGGATCCATATCTAGGGTTGTAGGAGTGATATTACTATCAACCTGTTTCACCTCATATATGTCACTAATGGACTCTGGATTCGCAGGATGTGTCTTGTCATGAACAAACATATTATCGAACAAATCAACATTATCATGATCGTGTGAATGTTATACCATTGCCAAGATTGCCGTGTCAGATGAAGGTCTGATGTGGTCAGCCTCAGTGTCCCAAACAGCTTCATTCCTGTGTGAACCATCAGCATCCGAATAGTATCTTGGAGTACTGCTTTCAACCTGCTGTTCTGAAGATGTGTCACTTCCCGTTAAAACCGAGCTAACATCAGATGTTGTACCCTTATCGACTGTCTGTTCCTCTTTGTTTGCCTCTTTATCATGTCCCTCTGATTCCTTTAAAAGCCATTCTTTTTCAATTTGCTCCCTTTCCCGTTTCTGCTTCTCAATCTCATTAAGCTCAGCTTCTTCTTCAGCAAGTACCTTTTCGAGTTCACTCATGGTCTCGATACATTGAGTTTGGAAGTCTTTGATGTCTAGCCAAAATCTTTGAGAAAATGCATTGAGGAACTCTGACTGAGTCAATATCCATGGTTGAAGTATGATCTGAAGTTGATGTTTGATCACTTCAAGAGCTTTCTTGCAGTTTTGCGTATGAAGTTCATCTTCATTCAGTAGCTTTTTGTACTGATTCTGGCTTTGTTTGAGTGGATTTTGGAAATGATGAAATTTCATTCTGATGTAATATTCAAACGCCTGATCGAACCTTGAATCATACCCAGTAGAATTGATGACCTTTTCAATCTGAGTCTTGAACTCTTTAAACGCTTTCCTTGATTTTCTCTCTTTCATGTTCATTTCCTTTTCAATTTAGCTCCAATGTGTGATAAAGTTGATTCAGGATCGTTGCAACGAAATAGGAGTTGAGGTTGTTGAAGGTTAACTTTGGTTATTGTGATTGTCTTGTTTTGTTGTTGGTGATGGTTGATGTTGCAGTTTATATAAACGAAACAAATTTAAATAAAGTTACAAAATTTGATTAGAGTATAATTAAGACAAAGTCAAAAGTTTACACATTCGACAAAGGAAATGTAAATTACAATTTAGATAAAGTGATAATTTCTATAGAAATTTCTATTTTGACCAAAATTTATATAAATTATGGCAAAATGTCAATTAAGATAGAAATATATCTAATTTATATAAATCGGTAATTTATATAAAATCTAACTCTCTTATACAAGAGGGTAGATATCCGTTTGTCGAAGTATTTTACACTCTTATACAAGAGTTAAAATACCGAGTTCACTTTTAAGTTGACGAAATTATGTTCGAATCAAATCCTTAAACGTTATTTAACTTTGAAATCGTTTCACAGAAGTACAAGGGCCAAAACTGCCAAATCTGAAACTTCTCTAAGGGTGCTGGTAAGTACAGGCACTGAAATTGACAAAACTGAAAACTGCTGAAAATTCTTTGTTGTCCGATATCGCATAACCTTTCTTTGTCCGATATCGAAATTGACAAAATATCTTGGACAGAACTGAGATAATCCTGAATCGCGATAAGTCTGTCAGTCCTGACTTGCGATAAGCTGAACTGCGATAAACTGAATTGCGGTAATTTTGTCAGAGGCCAAATGCGATAATTCTGTCAGAGGCCAAATGCGATAATTCTGTCAGAGGCCAAATGCGATAAGACTTCCAGTTTGAATTGCGATAAGACCAGACAGCTACCAATTGCGATAAAAATGTTCTGTCTCAATCGCGATAGAAAATACCAATTGCGATAATTCGCAGTTTTTCTGGGAAATGCGATAAAAGACGCTGATTGAGCCAATCTCGATATTTTTCACCTTTTCACCCACTTTTTGACCTTTTCCTCCACTAACCCACATGATGCCTTATCTACTTGACAACTTTTCACCAACTTTCAAAGATTCTTAACCATTTCCACCAACTAGGACCAATATTATACTAACCAAGGATTAATATATTCACTCTTATTCCAAAAAACACAACCAATAATTCTTTCTTGAAATTATTCGATCTATGAACCAAGAACACACCCAAGATTTGATCTTCCAAACCACACAAACTGTGTTCGAGTGAAGTACTTGAAGAGACCACAGAAACTTTGAAGAACCACGTCGAATCAACACAAAAACAAACTTAACCTTGAATTTTTTGTGTGGATCGAAGTTAAAAAAAACAAAAACTCACGTTTTTAAGAGATAACAAACGTGGCTTATGGTTTCTTGTAAGCACAAACTGTAACACCCCGACCCGACAAGGGTAGAGATGTCACAATCATGGTGACATATCAGAAACATACACAAGCATGCATCTTCAATAATACAAAGGAATACAAAGGTTACAAGAAATTACAAGGAAATACAAAATTTACTAAGTTCGAAAATCTAAATTCTTCTAATCATCTCTATAACAAAATAACTATCACAGTGTAGTCTTCTAAGTCCAATGGTACTCTCCGCTCATACCCAGCTTCCTACTAAAAACCTGCCGCAGGAAAAGAAATGCGGCTGAGCTACGAGAGCTCAGTGAACAGATATAACGGTAACAAAGCAGTAATAAAGAATAGTGAACAGTAAATGAAATACGAATCAATCAGAGTTATGGCATAAGAAAAGGTAACAGTAATGAGAAGTACAAGGGTATAAAGTGTGGGAAACAGTAATCCTCTACGAGCCCAGTAACAGTAACAGTAACAGTAACAGTATCATCATGTAGCCGTATAGAGGGGAGACCTCTCAGTAATCAGTAAATATGAGGGGAGTCCTCAAACAGTAAATTGGAGTAGCTAGCTCCCAGTAGTGTGAAAGACGTGTATCGCACACACCATCAGTCACCAGTAATAACAGTAATCAGTAATCAGTAATCAGTAATCAGTAATCAGTAATCAGTAATCAGTACAGTTCTAGGATGCATCCATACGCCCCTGGTGGCCATAAACCTCCCAACACACCAAATAAAATACAGAAAAGGGACGGAACAGGTCATCACTCTCCTGCCCTAGAGTCATGTCATCGGTGCATCAATGACATGGACATGAAACCCTCATGACTAGTTATGGCTCGTAGTATCAAACTGTGGGTCAGTGGTCAAGTATCAGTATTCAGTATTCAGTTTAGTTTCATAGGTCAATATCCATTTCAGTATATCAGAAAGTTCATATCAGATGGTTCAATAACAGTAGGTTCAGTATCAGAGAGGTTCAATATCAGTAGGTTCAGTATCAGAGAGGTTCAATATCAGTAGGTTCAGTATCAGTGGGTTTAGTACCAGAAAGATTCAATGTCAGAAAGGTCAATATCAGAAAGTTTAGGTTCATAGAAAAGATCTTAATTCAAAGGTTTCATAATAAGCTTATATTTAAAAATAATCTTTCAGTGACTTTCATAAATGATGTTTAATAAAACCCTTTTTATAAAGATAGTCCTTAAAAGAGATTTTCATAAAATCCTTAGTACAGTTTCAATTTAAAATTGGTATGACATTGTATTCAAAAGCTTTTCTCAAAAATATTTTCATATCATCAAGGAAAGTTCCAATTCCAGTTATAATGTCAAAATGAATCTTCAGGGTATTCAATGGTTTGCATATTTAGGTCATAAGATGAAGATCGGATCATGTCAGGTATCAAAGGAATTAAAACAGGGTTCAGTTTATCAAAGGAACTCAGAAATCAAGTATCATGTCAGGAAGGTTCAAGTAAAGGGAATCATAGCAGTGGCATTAATACAGAGACCGACAGATCAGAAAATAAAAGAGATCATGAGAAACCTGTGAGAAGGTTCAGAATATCTGTACATCATACCGCAAGTGAAAGCACATCTAGAAATACAAAGATCGGAAATAAACTCCATCTTCAGCGAATCTACACGAATACATGGTCGTCTTACAATTAATATCTTATTTAAATCAGATTTCTTGTTTTAGTCGGCTTTCCATTTTTTTTTTTTTTTTAGCATGTTTCCTCAATTAGTAAGCTTCCATTTTTAGTAACCTTCCAGATTGAGTAACGTTACAAAAGACGACTTATCATAACTTAGGGTTGAAAATGTAATTTGTCATAGTTTAGGATCTTATGAGCCATTAAAGCAAGGTCTAGGGTGATAATATTTAAAGTTTAGAATCCAATGTGTAATTGTTTCATTATGACCAGAATGAATGCAGACATTACACGACTTATACACACACGTTATGTGCCACACTCGTGATTTGACCTATCTTGGTTTACACACGCAAAAATTAAGTATGAGACACAAACATCACCAACAACTATATGTACACTTTTAAATTCATTTACTCAGATACACACTATGCGATTACACCTTCATAGCAAACCAACACACGACTCTATTTTGAACCCAATATAGTCACTACAACGACCCTACATTACCCGCATGAACTCAACCCCTATTTCATACTCACACACCCACGTTTGACATGTATAAAATGACCCATGCAAAACCGTATAAAAATCTCATTAGAACTGCCCTAACTTACTGTATATCAACTCATGTTTTTCATGCACTTCCACAATCAAAACTAAACCCAATCGACACATGCATGCAGGTTTAAACAGCCTACTTTTCTTTTATTCGACCCAACATACAACCCGACATGTCATATATTCTGATTTCAGTTGACGCGCCATGTCTAGACCCTCATATAGTCCTAGTATTCTGCCCTACATTCAGCCACATGACTCGACATAAAAGATGAATACGACACAAAACAGGTCCAATGTTATTCTTTTTAACAAGTCATATATCAATTTAACGTATGCACTAAATTATATGTTCTCATTATAAACACTACAGATTGATTTTATCGTTCAGTTCCAAAGTTTCTTGGTGACACGTTACGTGTTATAGAAAGGATCAAAAATGAGGAAAACAAAACGAGAAGGTACGCGTTACCCTTGATGAGATCGAATGGAGAGAAAAGGATTAAGGAGCCAATGAACACCAAGATCTAGAGCCAAAATTCCAGTCGATCATCACGTCAGAACCACCACTCACGTATGTAACTCTTGAACCAGAAACATCCCACGCGTTCAGTCACCACGATCCTCCTTTGCTTGTTTTTTTTTTTTTTTTTTTTTTTTTTTTTTTTTTTTTTTTTTTCTGATGCGAATAGGAAGGTAAAAGGAGTAGCAGCCGCCAACTTGAGTAGGTTTTGTTTAGGATTTTATGCGTTTGTTTAGTAGAGTAACTTATGAGTTGTGTAGAGAATGAACATATCAACCAATTAAGAGGAGCGTGTATAGAGATTTTGGAAAGTAATAATTGTAATATAATTTCTTTCATATTATAGTTCACGGCTGGATTGGTTGTGGTGTTTATGTGTAATATTAAAATGAAATAACTGTGGGATATCATGATGTGAAATATTCGTTTAGTGGAATGTATATATAGTAAAATGAGATAAATGTGGAATACGTTATCATTTGTGGAGCGTGAGTAATTAAGAGATATATTGGAAATAACTGCCGAATTGCATGGAAGAATTAAGGTGATTTTTGCCAAGTCAAATGAGGGTGACTTGGTTATATACATTATGTACAAACGTGTAATATTATTTAGAAAATATAATTGGTGTCGACTTTACTTCATATCATAGCTCAAGTTATCGGTTCAATATTTAATGGTACAGAGTTTAGGAAAAATTTTAAATTATAAGGGAATTTCGGAAAACGGATTTTTGGGTTTTACAATTCTTCCCCTCTAAAAGAAAATTTTCGTCCTCGAAAATTGAAGTCGCAAGGTTAAACAAAGTCGTAGCAAATCGTAAAAGGTCATCACGAACATCCTCACGTTCCGTGGAGGTTCTTCCAAAAGGATCTTCAGACAATTGGTTTCTCATGACTCAATCAAAACAAGGTGTGTTCAGATTCCTTAGAAGGAGACAAATTGGGTTGATTCAGATTCAAAAGAACCATATAACATAAGGTGGATGATAGGTAAATCTTCTGAAAAGCTTACATGCAATATGAACAGAATTTCAAATCAGATTAACTGTATTATCAGTAGAGAGCTCTACAAAGAGCTTAAGATTTATACTGAGGTCAACAGAATGCAAAGCGAGAGTCCAACTCATCCAGATATCTAGTGAACGAAAATAGAGTATAGAATGAACCAAACACGGATAATCCTACGGAGATTCAGATTCTAAACTTCTTAGGTACTCCCCCAAGACATCCTATGGCCACAATGAGTGCACGTTATATGGTGTAAGTATTATCACGTTGATCAGGCGTCATAATACTAGCACCACATAATTATGCCTTCATGATGATCATACTTTATCTCGAGTCATGAGTATAACAACCTATCTTAACCACCTAGTACTTCTACAGCCTCAGAGTCAACCAGATCAAAGTCATAGTCAAGAGAGAAATAGACTATTCGCAAGAGTATCGGAATTTCCAGATTGCCTAGCAGAGTAAGGCACGCCGTCACAAGCATCAGATTTTCCACAGTTCGCCAAAATTCCTCAGAACAAAACCATCATCGAACATACGAAAATAAGCACGGGGCTGAAATGCTTCTAGGAAACTTAAATCATTAGCGGATCTTATCATGATATAACGAAGCTTAAGGGATTCAACGGAAATGAAAACTAATCGTCAATAACTTCGGTCTTCACAGAATCTATTCTTTCAAACATAAAAGGTCTGATTCAGAAATCCGTTCATTCAAAACATCTACTCTCTGCAAGTCCGGTTAATATGTCTTCGTTTTTCCATCAATCTGAAAGTGAAGCAAATTCGTGATCTTGTGTCTGGTTCATCAAGCCTCCTACAGTTCTTCTTGGAATGTGGTGGAGTAATATGAATTTCTGGCATGATCTTTAAGTTCCTTCATCATCCAGTCCGCTTCCGCCCTCAATTCATCTTAGTACAACCAAGATGAATAGGGAAGTGAGACTGTACATCTTCATCAGCTCCAGGTTCGTCGTCTTTCTTCTGCATCGCCAACACTTCTGTCTTGTAAGGAATGTCTTCACTCTTCAGGGTAGTCACCGCTGTTGTCAACTCTAAGTCAGGTAGTGAAGTAATACTTCTGATGCGTTTCTAGTTGTCTTGATGCATACGCAAAACCCTTCTGAGTCTCTTTCTGAAATGTCTCAAAATTTGTTTCGTCTGAAGGTATGGACACAAATTTCTATTTCAGCTTTCCAAAACTCCGTTCTCAATCAGACTAAGCTGTTTCTCTCTGGTCACGAAATTTATCATGGGTAACGCAAGTTGTAAACATTTTTCAGAATTCTGATGCAGGGTTCAAAAGATTTCAGGTTACCATTTTGTTATCGGTCTTGACCGTTCGGTGATAGTTTCAAAATTTTCGGGATTTAAAGAGGTATTCTCAATCAAGAAAAACCGTTGTCTCAACAGATATCAATCTCTCAGAATGCACACGTGATCGTCAAATTTCTTACAAAGTGCAAAAATGATTTTTATGTTCTTCTTCGTCTCCGAATGTACTATTAAGTCATACAATGACCCTTTGCCCAAGTACTCACGAGAACACATTCATTTATCAAATTTACAGAATAGTCAGAGCTTTAGCTAATACTATTAGCGTCACTAACCGTCATATCAGTCGTTACGAATACGGAAAGTGAATTCAAGAATAACCTCAATTCATATTTCCATCTGAAGGAAACTTCGCGCTCCGAAATTGAATAGATACATAGCCGTTTCAGGGTGGAGAATACATAGTTCTTAACAACAATACGGTTCAGTTTCCAATACATATCTCCGGTCATCATCCTTCTTTATCGCGAACGAAACTGAAATACGCCAAGAAAATACACTTAAGCAAACTTACTTCACACTCCAGTGGAAAACTTGGTGGTTCAATTAGAAATCGTGTTCAGAAATTCAGGGTGCCAAGCAATTCTCCAGATAAGGTTCATTCATTGTTGTACGAAATGGGTTCAAGGAAAACTTCATAATCGCGAACATAACACACGAGTATTCAGAGTAATAATGATAGTCCAGAGTTTAACAATCGGTAATCATGGTAGGGAGTTCAAAATTGCTTCAAACGTCAAAGGTGAGACATAGGAGGATAGTTGTCAAGCAACCAATCTTTTATCAGGATAACATTAGAGTTAACAGTCCACAGGAAGACAGATCAACAAAGCAAATCTTATCGTCCAAAATGAGAGGAAAACATTCTTATACTCGTGGTTAAACACCACAAGACTTCTCATAGGGACAGAGATGGTTAAGACGAAATCAAATGGTGTCAGAAAATTTATAGATGTTTATCAAGAGACAAGAGACAATTAACAGAAGGTATCAAATGCTTATCAAAAACAGAAAACAAATAACAGAAGGTGTCAAGTGCGTCATCGCCAAGGAGATTTTCAGAATGCCCGAAGAGGCATCAAAATGATTAATAGAAAGATCAGAGGTCAGAGTCGGACTCTGCAGACAAGGATCAAATAGTGTCAGGCAATTTCTATGCAGTTCTCAACGCCTTCCAGATTTATTTAGGTTCAGATTTTAGGTAGTACAGAGCATAAACTTTCAATTTCCAAAAGTGATCTTAACAGACTTTAATCAAAAGCAAGGCACGAATCAGAGTGATGCGGAAGCAAGAATACTTAAACAAATGCCTTATAGTCTACCCATTCCTCACCGGTCAGAACTTAAGTTCCTATAGGGAAATCCTAAAGCAGATTCTTACAGGTTATCTTATGAGCGCCTACAGTGGAAACTTAGTGGTCTAACTTACACAGGTCAAGGGTAAATGTATTACGAGTCGCAGCCTGTCGCTCTGATACCATAAATTGTAACACCCCGACCCGACAAGGGTAGAGATGTCACAATCATGGTGACATATCAGAAACATACACAAGCATACATCTTCAATAATACAAAGGAATACAAAGGTTACAAGAAATTACAAGGAAATACAAAATTTACTAAGTTCGAAAATCTAAATTCTTCTAATCATCTCTATAACAAAATAACTATCACAGTGTAGTCTTCTAAGTCCAATGGTACTCTCCGCTCATACCCAGCTTCCTACTAAAAACCTGCCGCAGGAAAAGAAATGCGGCTGAGCTACGAGAGCTCAGTGAACAGATATAACGGTAACAAAGCAGTAATAAAGAATAGTGAACAGTAAATGAAATACGAATCAATCAGAGTTATGGCATAAGAAAAGGTAACAGTAATGAGAAGTACAAGGGTATAAAGTGTGGGAAACAGTAATCCTCTACGAGCCCAGTAACAGTAACAGTAACAGTATCATCATGTAGCCGTATAGAGGGGAGACCTCTCAGTAATCAGTAAATATGAGGGGAGTCCTCAAACAGTAAATTGGAGTAGCTAGCTCCCAGTAGTGTGAAAGACGTGTATCGCACACACCATCAGTCACCAGTAATAACAGTAATCAGTAATCAGTAATCAGTAATCAGTACAGTTCTAGGATGCATCCATACGCCCCTGGTGGCCATAAACCTCCCAACACCAAATAAAATACAGAAAAGGGACGGAACAGGTCATCACTCTCCTGCCCTAGAGTCATGTCATCGATGCATCAATGACATGGACATGAAACCCTCATGACTAGTTATGGCTCGTAGTATCAAACTGTGGGTCAGTGGTCAAGTATCAGTATTCAGTATTCAGTTTAGTTTCATAGGTCAATATCCATTTCAGTATATCAGAAAGTTCATATCAGATGGTTCAATAACAGTAGGTTCAGTATCAGAGAGGTTCAATATCAGTAGGTTCAGTATCAGAGAGGTTCAATATCAGTAGGTTCAGTATCAGTGGGTTTAGTACCAGAAAGATTCAATGTCAGAAAGGTCAATATCAGAAAGTTTAGGTTCATAGAAAAGATCTTAATTCAAAGGTTTCATAATAAGCTTATATTTAAAAATAATCTTTCAGTGACTTTCATAAATGATGTTTAATAAAACCCTTTTTATAAAGATAGTCCTTAAAAGAGATTTTCATAAAATCCTTAGTACAGTTTCAATTTAAAATTGGTATGACATTGTATTCAAAAGCTTTTCTCAAAAATATTTTCATATCATCAAGGAAAGTTACAATTCCAGTTATAATGTCAAAATGAATCTTCAGGGTATTCAATGGTTTGCATATTCAGGTCATAAGATGAAGATTGGATCATGTCAGGTATCAAAGGAATTAAAACAGGGTTCAGTTTATCAAAGGAACTCAGAAATCAAGTATCATGTCAGGAAGGTTCAAGTAAAGGGAATCATAGCAGTGGCATTAATACAAAGACCGACAGATCAGAAAATAAAAGAGATCATGAGAAACCTGTGAGAAGGTTCAGAATATCTGTACCTCATACCGCAAGTGAAAGCACATCTAGAAATACAAAGATCGGAAATAAACTCCATCTTCAGCGAATCTACATGAATACATGGTCGTCTTACAATTAATATCTTATTTAAATCAGATTTCTTGTTTTAGTCGGCTTTCCATTTTTTATTTTTTTTTAGCATGTTTCCTCAATTAGTAAGCTTCCATTTTTAGTAACCTTCCAGATTGAGTAACGTTACAAAAGATGACTTATCATAACTTAGGGTTGAAAATGTAATTTGTCATAGTTTAGGATCTTATGAGCCATTAAAGCAAGGTCTAGGGTGATAATATTCAAAGTTTATTATCCAATATGTAATTGTTTCATTATGACCAGAATGAATGCAGACATTACATGACTTATACACACACGTTATGTGCTACACTCATGATTTGACCTATCTTGGTTTACACACGCAAAAATTAAGTATGAGACACAAACATCACCAACAACTATATGTACACTTTTAAATTCATTTACTCAGACACACACTATGCGATTACACCTTCATAGCAAACCAACACACGACTCTATTTTGAACCCAATATAGTCACTACAACGACCCTACATTACCCGCATGAACTCAACCCCTATTTCATACTCACACACCCACGTTTGACATGTATAAAATGACCCATGCAAAACCGTATAAAAATCTCATTAGAACTGCCCCAACTTACTGTATATCAACTCATGTTTTTCATGCACTTCCACAATCAAAACTAAACCCAATCGACACATGCATGCAGGTTTAAACAGCCTACTTTTCTTTTATTCGACCCAACATACAACCCGACATGTCATATATTCTGATTTCAGTTGACGCGCCATGTCTAGACCCTCATATAGTCCTAGTATTCTGCCCTACATTCAGCCACATGACTCGACATAAAAGATGAATACGACACAAAACAGGTCCAATGTTATTCTTTTTAACAAGTCATATATCAATTTAACGTATGCACTAAATTATATGTTCTCATTATAAACACTACAGATTGATTTTATCGTTCAGTTTCAAAGTTTCTTGGTGACACGTTACGTGTTATAGAAAGGATCAAAAATGAGGAAAACAAAACGAGAAGGTACGCGTTACCCTTGATGAGATCGAATGGAGAGAAAAGGATTAAGGAGCCAATGAACACCAAGATCTAGAGCCAAAATTCCAGTCGATCATCACGTCAGAACCACCACTCACGTATGTAACTCTTGAACCAGAAACTTCCCACGCGTTCAGTCACCACGATCCTCCTTTGCTTGTTTTTTTTTTTTTTTTTTTTTTTTTTTTTTTTTTTTTTTTTTTTTTTTTTTCTGATGCGAATAGGAAGGTAAAAGGAGTAGCAGCCGCCAACTTGAGTAGGTTTTGTTTAGGATTTTATGCGTTTGTTTAGTAGAGTAACTTATGAGTTGTGTAGAGAATGAAACGTATCAACCAATTAAGAGGAGCGTGTATAGAGATTTTGGAAAGTAATAATTGTAATATAATTTCTTTCATATTATAGTTCACGGCTGGATTGGTTGTGGTGTTTATGTGTAATATTAAAATGAAATAACTGTGGGATATCATGATGTGAAATATTCGTTTAGTGGAATGTATATATAGTAAAATGAGATAAATGTGGAATACGTTATCATTTGTGGAGCGTGAGTAATTAAGAGATATATTGGAAATAACTGCCGAATTGCATGGAAGAATTAAGGTGATTTTTGCCAAGTCAAATGAGGGTGACTTGGTTATATACATTATGTACAAACGTGTAATATTATTTAGAAAATATAATTGGTGTCGACTTTACTTCATATCCTAGCTCAAGTTATCGGTTCAATATTTAATGGTACAGAGTTTAGGAAAAAATTTTAATTATAAGGGAATTTCGGAAAACGGATTTTTGGGTTTTACAAAAACCGAACACAAAAGCTTCCTACCTCGTTGACCGGCTGTTGATACCACTTGTTGTAGTCGGGAATCACTCTTCGTCACACATATATGGACATGTTAAGCACAAGAGATGATGGGACAAAGTGTATAATATGGATCGTGTATAGATGAGATGAATGAGAGAAATATGTTTAAAGCTTTTCTATTATTGAGCACACACTTACACCTTTGAACCACACCCTCAAATGAGGATTTTTGCACTTTAAATACTACAAGCCTTTTGCCTTTAAGGCTTTTGTGTGGGCTTTTTGAGCTCTTGGGCTTGAGTCCATTAACTTGGACTTTTACAAATATTACTAAATCTAACATAAGCCCAAATTATACAAAGTTCTAATGTGTTTGAATGACCATCACTTTTAATACTAAATTTAAAGCTAACAATATTGTATAGAAAGTACAATAACGCTAAACTAAAGATATATAAGATGTTACAAATGATCACAATCAATAATCTAACTAAATTGGTCGCGTGTTTACAGAAACCACGCATGATATACTTCTAAACATATTCTTCAGTTAAAGTTAGGTTAGCATACAATCCAAAAACATGAGATTACATATGTGACACAAACTTTGAAGATTGAAGATTAATGAAACGAATAATATGGATGACTGAAAAAATGTATCCATACGATACAAAAGTGGAGGGAGGATCAGGTGATAAGAGGGTCCGAAAATGTTGCTTCTTCCTTTGGAAGATTTGACATTTTCAATTGTCATCCAAAATAAAGTCATACTTGTTTAATGCCTACAGAAAATAATGTTAAGTTAAAATTATTATTGCAAAATGACAATTTTAGACACTCTAGAATTTCAGCATTAACTTTTTAAAGGGGTAATGAGGGTCTTTTTCAACTGCTGTATATTAGAATACTAGATTATTGACCCGTGAAATTCACGGGATTAAATGAAAAACCTTGAAACCGAAAAAAAAATGTATTATGTAAAGACGGATTGTTAATCGATCAAGTAACCCTCCCATGAACATCACGGGGTTAAAAGGTAAACAATTAAGTCAACCGTAAATACAACAAAGACGGCATGTTAATCGATCAAGTAACCTCCAATTATCACGGGATTATAAGGTAAACAATTAAATCGATCGAAAATATACCAAAGACTACCTGTTAATCGATCAAGTAACCCTCCTATTTTTTTCGAAACAAATAGCTTTACAAACATTTGGTGGGTAATATTTAATGAAAGAATATGTTCTGTTACTAATCAAGAGTCAAGAAGGACTCGGCCACCAAGGAAACCATTTTCAACCTCACGAGTACCATCCATAACTTGTTGTCTCAAATTTTCTAAAACATCAACCTACTCACACAAAATTGAACCAATCAAACAAATATACAGCATTTTAAACTCTGAATTTGTACTTTTGTAAATACCAAAAAATCTCACCTGCCCAACTTGGAAAAATAGTTTTGTATATCTAACTTGATACGTACGTGGGTGAACACGATGCTGCTGCAGAATAGCAATGGATGTACTCAATGGATCCGTACACATGATGTTCTCTGACAAGAGACAACCAAACCTGATATTTGAACAAAAAATATTCATAATAACATCAAGCATAATAAGATAAAGCGGCAAATTTAACCCTTTAATGCATGAATGTGTGAACGCTGGTCCTTCAAACATTTAACTCTATGAAAGGGTATACAGGAAACAGATCAAAATTTATCATTTACTTATATAAGTAAGATTATCATCTAAATAACATGTTTTTGGGTGATTTATATCTAACTTTGACAAACTAATTCTTTATAGAAAATACGTAATAAACTGGGAAAAAAAAAGATCACATTAACCAGACCCAGTCTGTTCCGACTTGTATAAATTTTTTTACCCTTTTTGATTAGTTGCCAAACTCGCCCGACCTGTCCATCATGTCACCTAATTATATGAAAAATAATACTCCGTATGATTTAACAGGTTTTGTTCTTTACCGTTCAGCAAATTCTTGATGTGTGAGGCACATTGGGTATTTAGATTTTAAGATTTGCACTATCTCCATAATTCTGCTGCATCTAAGCTGTTCCAAGACGACATCTTTTTCATACGTTCCAGGAAGTTGCTTGGTAGTTGGTTTTAGGCAACGAATGAAATGTGGCTTTGACTTTCCTACCAGCATCCAAATGGGATTAGAAAAAGAAGATGACCCAATTAAAGAAAATTTCAACCCATTTTGTAAAATAGGGCCAATTTGGATTAGATTTTATTGTTGACAGAAAAAATTCTAGCCAAATGGGAAAAAAATGTGAAAGGTGAATACTACCTTAAACTTTTCCCCTACGCTTTGCTCATGTGAAACAGATACAGCGAGCTCGGCTGTTTTGGACTGGTTCATAAAACCAGAGGCAGAGCAGTTGAGAAGCTTCTTACGGGATGACGTTAAGAGTTGAATGGTATCAGTTTGTAGTGTATCAATGTTTTGTTCCAAGAAACCGGTAGCATCATATTGAACCTACACACGGTCCATAACTTGGTCAGATAAAAATTAAACGGATGGGATTACTTAGAGTTTGTAATTTTGGCCCGTTTACTTATATGAGAGTTGATTTAGGATATGCTTGTAGAAAACAGGTAAAATAAAAATAGAAAGTTACCTAAAGAGAAATCGGGTTGAAAGTTTTGTGAATCGTATAATTATTTGTTGTGCATACAATCCTAAATGGTTTATTCAAAATTAGGTTACTTCTACAATAACATGCAATTTGTAATAAAAAAAATGTGTTTTGTCTTTTGGGTCAACCTATATCAACCCGTGCCAAAACATTGTCACTGTTCATTAGTTTAGAACATACCTGAAACCTTTTAATTGACTCGTTTGACCAGTTAGGAATAAGCCATAACTCGTATTGATAACATTTATAAGTAGATGGGTCAAAAATTTCCACTTATGCTAGCAAGTATCACATACTACACTGCCAATATTACTCTAACTGTTCCTGAAAAAATATTACTTATCACTATCAACAGTCTTTAACGCTTGATAGAAAGGACTGCAGAAACTAATGAATATCTAATAATACGTACTTAAGAACTTCCAGAAAAAAGATGGATTCGAGTACAAGCATATTCATGTTACTGAGACAGTGAATGGTTATAATTACAAAAAACCATCATGGATTGTTTATAAATGAAGGTACTCGTAGAATTTAATAGAAAGACAAAATGGAACCCGTAAGGACCCTCAGAATGTACACACATATGACCCACCATTGCACACATGGGGCACTATTCCGGATACGTAAATGCCAAATGCTATTGATAAATAACATAAACCATCAAATTTGCAAAGATTATGGTGCTAGTACAAACCCCACGAAAGTAAACAAATTGGGACACACCATTGGGCACATGAATCACGCTTAACAGTAAAGGAAATTATTATCAAGTAAATACGCAATTCACATAGATGAGCAAAATCAGCAAATGTAGCAACACATAAGTGAAGAACCAATTTTGGCACATAGATGAAGAATCTCATGCATTCCTAAAGAATCAAATGAATAAAAACAGATGACAAACTTAAACTGAAGATATGTTTATACCTCTGAACTAATAAACCCACATAAGGCCTCAAACTCTGTTAACGCCAAAGCCATTTCAGGCTTATGGTTTGCATCTTTATACACGTTTGGCTGCAACTTATGAAGTAACCCACATAAGGTCTTTTTCAACTGCTGTATATTAGAATATATAGATAGATTCGATTATGATTCTAGTTTCTAATAAAAAATAGTTAGTATTTGAAAACCCAAAGCATCAAACAAGTTTTTTTATGTGTACTTTGCAAATCTCATATATTATCATTTTTGAACGTTAAGTTGTCAAGCAAAAATTTAAATATTTGGAAAGGTGGAAAGGTGGAATGGGTACCGTTAAGGTCATTATTTATGACGACACATTTGATTTGTTTCGACATGATTTTTTGCTTTTTGTTTTCTAACAACTCTCACTTTTAATTCTATTATTTCCATTTACTTCATTTTTGCCAAAGTATACTCTAAAAGGTCCAAAATTTCAATTTTCACATTTTAACAGCTTTTCTAGCTAATAGAGAAAAATAAGTTGTAAACGCATATGTTGACGTAAATTTTTGTTAGGCCATAACTTTTGCGTCGTAACTCGGTTTCTTAAGTTTGACCTATCCCCGCGAAGGTATTTAAGTATACTTTAGGCTTTTTAAGGTCTCGGCTAGTCTAGCATTCATTTAACCTCAGTTTTTGTTAGCTTTAAAGTTTTGTCATATGTGGGAATTGCAATAGCACTTAAAGTAAAAGGACTAGTTTAGTCATATTGCTAAGTTAGAACTTGTATTCATGTAATAAATACCCTCCTAGTCACAACTAGGAGGGTTGAGGATTCACTTTTTTGTTTAGGAGGTGTGTGTGTTTTCTATACTTCTCTCTCTAGAAAACATACACACCTCCCCAATCAATAAACCGAATATTCAATGTTTAATCTTTAGTTCGTGTTTATCGTGTTTCCTCCACCTCCCAACGTGAATCTTGGTCTTTACAGTTTTCATCTTTTAAAATTCTGGAGAGATTCGTTTACTTTCTGAAAATGTGGTTTTCGTCGTCTAAATTGAAAATAGCGATCTTTTTCGTTATAAACCCGTTTTGACTCATTCAAGCAGCCACATTTTCCTTATTAAGTCTATTTTTTATATATCTATCCTAATAATGCCTTAAAGCTACTGATTTTTTCACTTTTTACAAAATGGGGCATATTGTTTATCAAAATTGACAAAAACTATATTTCTAACCTTCTAGTCATTTTAACCACTTAACCACAACTTCAATTCTAGTTCTAGATCCTCCATCAACTTCTCAACACAATGATAATGATCCATCCATAAGCTTAACAATATTCTAAGGTCCATGAAATACTCATCAAGAATGTTTAAATACACAAGTTTTAGGGATTGTGTTGGGTAATTAATGGTAAGAAATTGTTGTCTAGGAAATTTATTAGGATATGAGGGGGGCTGCAACATGGGGGTATCTAGGAGTAGAAGAGTTATTTTGGTACGAAAGTGAATATATATTGTATGTATTGAGTATTAAAAGCAGGCATTGGTTATTGGTTTGGTGATTAACGAAAGTTATACGTAATTAAAACTAAGTTGTAAAGAATTTACCTTGGGCGTCAGGAAATATTTTTAGAACTTTTGTAATCTTTTTGGAAGTATAAAAATACATTAGAAATAATCGTTGGGAGAATTGGGCATATCGGGCATTAAATTTTTTAATAACGAATAAAGTTTGTTGAATTGACAACCGTAAGTAATTTAAGAAAAGGAAATTGTGTTATTATTTAAAATTGTGAACTGGAGCAGGAGCAAGGTACTGAGCATTGTGGACTAAATACCACCTAAGTCCTAGTGTACTTGCAATTTGTTCTAAAATTCACGCCGGTTTATGTTAGACTCGGTTTTTTATAACGATGTCGTCACTCACGTGAATTGGACTAGGTTTGTAGTAAGTAGCTCACGCAGGGACTACTTATGTTTAATTGGCAAACTAGTGATGTAAAAGGGCCTATAAGTACCCACATGACTCTCCATGTGGGTGTGTGGGAAAGTGTTGTATTGTTTTCATTGTTTATTAATCTAATAAGCAAAAAGTTACAGCCACTCTCCACCCTCTCACTAACTTCTCTCTAAGATGAACATCTTCATCTTTCACAGCCAACCAAGGCCACCAGAACCACGAAATACATGAATCTTGGTCTTTACAATTGGTATCATGAGCTAAAAAGGGGAGATTCTTGGTGAGTTTACTGATTTTTGTGGTTCGATTCAAGTCTTAGGCTGTTTTTTATCTTCTTTTGAGCCATCAGAATTTTTTTTTTCGGTCATCGGAATTTATTTCCGTTTCATATGATAAAAACAAACCTATTACTGGTCTTATGTATCTATAATATGGTCAAAAAAGTCTCTAATCGAAGTGTATACGGGTATGGATCTGGTAACAGTTCGCTACTCATGTGTTATTTGAGATTGTTTTGTGCTTTAATCCGTGATATGTGGTAGATCTAATGGATATGTGGTTGAGTTTTATGCTCAAAATGGGTTTTATGGTCAGATCTGGGCAGAAAAACGATGGTCGGAAAATGGTCGGAAAGTGAACAGTGGACTTCAATTATTGGTGGAATTTCGATAAAAGTCAACGTCTTATCGAAATTGCGATTTTTATCGCAAATGTGTTTTTATCGAGATTGTGATTTTTATCGGTATTGGGATTTTTATCGGAATTGGGAGCTGAAAAAATTATCGCAAATCAAAGGTTGAATTCCGACAAAATTATCGCAAATCAGAGGTTGAATTCCGACAAAATTATCGCAATTCGAAATTCGATAATTTTATCTAAATTGGCCCTTGGTCAGATTTATCGCCATTCAATTCTATCAAATTGAGAAACATGTCTGCTTATAATCTTTCCACTTTGAAACCCTTCAACTTAGACACACACACACACACACACACACACACACACACACACACACACATATATATATATATATATATATATATATATATATATATATATATATATATATATATAATTTTTGCAGGTGATTAAACATTCATTTTTTACGCGAAATTCAAATTTTGGTATAACTATGAAAATTTTGGTCCAAAATTCGAATTTTTCAGATGTCAAAATTTGTTACACTCAAATTTTTCTAGCCTTCTTGTAACGGCCTTTCCTAGTGTATTTCATATTATGATAAAAAAAAATGGAGGGTTATAGGGATACCATCGCAACAATCACGGGGATACATCGTTCACGGCTAATATGGTTAAGAAGAATGACTATGGAGAAGAATGGTATTATTGATTTGATTTTGAAGTAACATTTTTCGTGCATGTGTACTTATTTATCTCAAAGTCTAGAGGTTGGTTGGATGTATGACTTTTAGAGATATTTATTTGGGCTCTCATGGGTTAGTGATTAAGTCTTGATTTATCTAGTTTTCATAGGTCAAGGGGTGGATGGACGAAGATCTAGTTAACTGACAATTAAACTGAGCTGGTGTACTCAGTGTCATACAAAGATGTGGATAATTCAAGTGAGGTTCATATACAATTAAGGAAGGTTGGATGGGTATATGAAATGACCTATGCTTTAAGGAGTTACGTTGTAGTGCTCAGTATAGGTTCTTAGTCACATTATCGTACAAGATTAAGTCACATTTGAGGGGGGGGGTGTTTACTTCGTTTTCAAATTGGTCATATCGGGTTGTCTCCACATGTGGTTATTTATTTGAAGCCGGTGAACTTTAAGGATTGGTTTTAGTGAAGGTTTGAGAGTATTTTTTCAACATATTCTCACGAGCAGTTATGGCATTTCAATTGCATCAAGTAAAAGGTAATCAAAGGCGTGTAAACTAATGTATGATGATTTCGATGACTCGCAATCATCGGGAGGGAGAAGTACGGCTTATTACCAACTTGTATGCAAATAATTTGTGAGATATGTTAATGCTCCCGAATGACAACCATTGTGCTACAGTCTCCACTGCGTGTTAGAAGACTAAAGAGATTTGTCGTTTCAGGAGGGAGCAGGAAAGAATAAAGGGCTCACTAGTTAGGAGGGAGTAATAACCTAACTAGTACATTACAGTTGATGTTCAGAGCTACAAGGATGTGTGCCATCAGTACCAAAGATCGAAGCCGCGATATTTTGGAATAGAGAACTTCAAGTCTGCCTCAGGATCTTGACTACAGAGGCTCTGCACTACAGCAAAAGTTTATTATTGTAATTTACTCTGTATTGTTTATAGGTCTCATTGTAACCATTCACTTGTGACGACATCTTGGAGGGAGATTGTTAGACTCGGTTTTTTATAAAGATGTCGTCACTCACGTGAATTGGACCAGGTTTGTAGTAAGTAGCTCACGCAGGGACTACTTATGTTTAATAGGCAAACTAGTGATGTAAAAGGGCCTATAAGTACCCACATGACTCTCCATGTGGGTGTGTGGGAAAGTGTTGTAATGTTTTCATTGTTTATTAATCTAATAAGCAAAAAGTTCCAGCCACTCTCCACCCTCTCACTAACTTCTATCTAAGATGAACATCTTCATCTTTCACAGCCAATCAAGGCCACCAGAACCACGAAATACATGAATCTTGGTCTTAACAATTGGTATAATGAGCTAACCAGGGGAGATTCTTGGTGAGTTTACTGATTTTTTTGGTTCGATTCAAGTTTTAGGCTGTTTTTTATCTTCTTTTGAGTCATCGGAATTTTTTTTTCCGGTCATCGGAATTTATTTCCGTTTCATATGATAAAAACAAACCTATTACCGGTCTTATGTATCTATAATATGTTCAAAAAAGTCTCTAATCGAAGTGTATACGGGTATGGATCTGGTAACAGTTCGCTACTTATGTGTTATTTGAGATTTTTTTGTGCTTTAATCCGTGATATGTGGTAGATCTAATGGATATATGGTTGAGTTTTATGCTCAAAATGGGTTTTATGGTCAGTTCTGGGCAGAAAAACGATGGTTGAAAAATGGTCGAAAAGTGAACAGTGAACTTCAATTATTGCACTCAATTATTGGTGGAATTTCGATAAAAGTCAACGTCTTATCGAAATTGCGATTTTTATCGCAAATGTGTTTTTATCGAGATTGTGATTTTTATCGGTATTAGGATTTTTATCGGAATTGGAAGCTCAAAAAATTATCGCAAATCAAAGGTTGAATTCCCACAAAATTATCGCAAATCAGAGGTTAAAACCCGACAAAATTATCGCAATTCAAAATTCAATAATTTTATCTAAATTGGCCCTTGGTCAGATTTATCGCCATTCAATTCTATCAAAATTGAGAAACATGTCTGCTTATAATCTTTCCACTTTGAAACCCTACAAATTAGTAACCCTTAAATAAACAATATATATATATATATTATATATATATATATATATATATATATATATATATATATATATATATATATAATTTTTGCAGGAGATTAAACATTCATTTTTTTACGCGAAATTCAAATTTTGGTATAACTATGAAAATTTTGGTCCAAAATTCAATTTTTTAGGCCAAAATTAGAATTTTTCGGACGTCAAAATCTATTACACTCAAATTTTTCAAGCCTTCTTGTAACGGCATTTCCTAGTGTATTTCATATTATGACCCAAAAAAAATGGAGGGATATAGGGATACCATCGCAACATTCACGGGGATACATCGTTCACGGCTAATATGGTTAAGAAGAATGATTATGGAGAAGAATGGTATTATTGATTTGATTTTGAAGTAACATTTTTCGTGCATGTGTACTTATTTATCTCAAAGTCTAGAGGTTGGTTGGATGTATGACTTTAAGAGATACTTGTTTGGGCTCTCATGGGTTAGTGATTAAGTCTTGATTTATCTAGTTTTCATATGTCAAGGGGTGGATGGATGAATATCTAGTTAACTGACAATTAAATTGAGCTGGTGTACTCAGTGTCACACAAAGATGTGGATAATTCAAGTGAGGTTCATATACAATTAAGGAAGGCTGGATGGGTATATGAAACGACCTATGCTTTAAGGAGTTACGTTGTAGTGCTCAGTATAGGTTCTTAGTCACATTATCGTACAAGATTAAGTTACATTTGAGGGGTGGTTTTTACTTCGTTTTCAAATTGGTCATATCGGGTTGTCTCCACATGTGGTTATTTATTTGAAGCAGGTGAACTTTAAGGATTGGTTTTAGAGAAGGTTTGAGAGTATTTTTTCAACATATTCTCACGAGCAGTTATGGCATTTCAATTGCATCAAGTAAAAGGTAATCAAAGGCGTGTAAACTAATGTATGATGATTTCGATGACTCGCAATCATCAGGAGGGAGAAGTACGGCTTATTACCAACTTGTATGCAAATACTTTGTGAGATATGTTAATGCTCCAGAACGACAACCATTGTGCTACAGTCTCCGCTGCGTGTTAGAAGACTAAAGAGAGTTGTCGTTTAAGGAGGGAGCAAGAAAAAATAAAGGGCTCACTAGTTAGGAGGGAGTAATAACCTAACTAGTACATTACCGTTGAAGTTCAGAGCTACAAGGATGTGTGCCGTCAGCAACAAAGATCGAAGCCGCGATCTTTCGGAATAGAGAACTTCAAGTCTGCCTCATGATCTAGACTACAGAGGCTCTGCACTTAATTAAAAGTTTATTATTGTAATTTACTTTGTATTGTTTATAGGTCTCATTGTAACCATTCACTTGTGACGACATCTTGGAGGGAGATTGTTAGACTCGGTTTTTTATAAAGATGTCGTCACTCACGTGAATTGGACTAGGTTTGTAGTAAGTAGCTCACGCAGGGACTACTTATGTTTAATTGGCAAACTAGTGATGTAAAAGGGCCTATAAGTACCCACATGACTCTCCATGTGGGTGTGTGGGAAAGTGTTGTATTTTTTTCATTGTTTATTAATCTAATAAGCAAAAAGTTCCAGCCACTCTCCACCCTCTCACTAACTTCTCTCTAAGATGAACATCTTCATCTTTCACAGCCAACCAAGGCCACCAGAACCACGAAATACATGAATCTTGGTCTTTACAGTTTAGATAAAAGTGATATGTTAGTTAAAATTATGCAAGCTCGTGGATGAAATAATATGATGATGACGTTACTGATGATATGCAAACTAACCTTAGTCTATATGATGCGTCCTCAATGATGTTCCAAGAATGCAGCTTAACCCCTACGGTTACACAAATTTGATTTTTCGTAAACCTAGTTCAAGAAATGATGAATAATGATCATGAATAGTGATTTCCCTCTAGGAGTGAATAGTGTTTCATGAATAGTAATTTTTTTGATAACGTTTCAAAGTTGCAAACTGACTTCAAAAATGGTGAATAGTAAAATAATGAATAGTAATATGTAAATAGTAAATTCCCGAGATGAATAGTAAAATTTTAAAGTTTTAGAAATGACATGAAATTACGATTTGTCAGAATGTTCGAACTTCTAATCTGCTTGTCACTATTCTCTAAGTCTAACGTGTCCACATGTATTCCCTTAGGACAACCTTCCCTATTATACACTAAATACTTTCGTTTCACAATACCATTCCTCAATCTTTTCTGGTATGATTTCCTAACCACAAACCCTGCTTTAGCAGAATATTTCATATAGGCAGTAATGCACTCATCAATCGAATTATAAACTTTTCCCTTAACTAGTAAAACGTCCACAGGAACTTTAGGAATATAATAAACAGTTCCGCCAGGAGTATCAAAATTAGGGTGAGTAGAAAACGATTCAGAAGTTTTCAAAGCATTCAAATCTGAAAAATTAAAAATAAAACAGTGATTAACTAAAAATGAAATCACACAAACACGTTCTTAATATCACATGTGATATTACACGGTGATATATCATTTTGTGATATATCATATGTGATATATCACATGTGATACATCATTATAGCAGATTATATACCATCAAAATTTGAATAAAACCACTAAAACTGTTTTTGTGTGTGTTATATCACCTGTGATACATATGACCTATGTTATATCACAGGTGATATACTACTTATCAGTACAAGTGCTCATCATCACAAATGTTTTATCACAAGTGATAACTATTATCACAGGTGATATACAACCAAAAATTGCATAAAAAAAATAAAATAAAAATAACTAATATTATATGATATATCACATGTGATATATCCAAAAACTGGTTATTATTATCTGCTACTAAGATAGCTTATTCAAAGCTTAAAACTACTTATTGAGAGATTAAAAACTGCTTGATTCAATCAAAACCTAACTAATAGCTTATACAGAGCTTATAACAGTTTATCAACATAGCTTATTCACACTGACTTACGAATTATAGTAAAAATTAAAATAATCAAAAAACTTACTCTTAATAGCTTCGGATTCATCACCGTATTCATAAGCGATAATCTCTTCAACATACTTAGCTGAAACATCATCATTAACAAAAATCTCTTCAGAAATAGTAGAAGAATCAGTAACAACGATCTCTTCAGAAGTAGAAGAAACAGAACTTTGAAGCGAATCCATAAAACCTGAATATCAGATGAAAATATAGAATCAGTTAGCTTGTAATTGAGCTTAATGACTCAAATAGCTTATAATTAAGCTTAGAATTCAGATTACATAAATTAAACGATAAAAAATTAGGGTTAGGTGATGTACGGGATGAAGAAGATGATCGACTGATGAATTAAGCAGCAAAAATTAGGGTTTATTGATGTACGGGATGAAGAAGAAAAACGTATGATGAATTGATGAGAGAGAAGAAAAAAACACACACTTTGTGTATGTGAAAAAAATGACGAATTAATTGAGATGGATGTAAAAAATTATATTTATATAGTCCAAAAATACCCTTGTAGCGTAAATGATAAGTTTAATCTCAGCCTTTAGATCAAAATGAATGAAAGGTAGGGATTGATCCCTTTGTATGTAAGCAATATTTTGTCGTCAAATGATCTTTTGTCTTTAACATATTAAACCATGCATTTGATGACTAATCCAATTAGCTAGCTAAGAGCACGGCTGATTTCAATTAATCAATTAGATGAAGGAATTTAGAAACGCTTCTCCAAAACTAATTATATTCTTTTGCAAACATGACTTTTCACAGCGGGAAAGGTGGATCATGCTGACTATTTGTGATAACTTGGAATAACACTGTTAAAAAAAGACACGAATAAAAAATGAATAAAAGAAGAATTTTGACTAATACATATATAGATATTTTAAGCTGTGAGATACCATTTCAGACATTGATAGAGATTAAACAACAAATCAACTATGTATTTTTATTTGAGCAGTGGGTAGCCAGAGATGCCTAAATCATCAGTATTAATTAAAAAAATAAAATGTTGATAAGACAAATATATTAGATGCATCCCCTTTAACAACACTCTTAAACTTTATAAGGTTGGAAACTTACATATGCTCTAAGAAAGATGTTAAGTTTGAGCTACAATACCTCTTTTTGTAAACGATCAAAATGAAACAATATTAAGAAAAATCATCTATCTGTGATCCAAACTTCAATGAAAAGCGAAAAAACATTCAAGATAATGATCAAGTATTTGATGCCAATAATCATGGATGCTATGTCTTTTTTGTAAAGCTTGCATAACGTGATGACTAACCCTGTTTCATAACTATCCTCAGCATGTTAATTTAACTAAACACAGCTCGTTAGGTAGGTAAGTTTCTAATCATGGATGCTATGTCTTTTTTGAAGTTACGCATATTAACAACTAAGTATGCAACACATGATTAACTTACAGATGCACTGTAATAAAAGACGAATGCCATATACATAGAAGTAGAAGTAGAAATAGAAGAGTTATTTATTAAGATATGAGGGAGGCGGCAACATGGGGGTATTTAGAAGTAGAAGAGTCATTTTGGTACAAAGTGTATATATATTGTATGTATTGAGTATTAAAAATAGGCATTGGTTATTGGTTTTTGGTGATTAACGAAAGTTATACACAATTAAACGTAAGTTGTAAAGAATTTACCTTGGGCGTCAGGAAATATTTTTGGAACTTTTGTAATTTTTTGGAAGTATAAAAATATGTTAGAAATAATCGTTGGGAGAATTGGGCATATCGGGTATTAAATTTTTGAATAACGAATAGAGTTTGTTGAATTGACAACCGTAAGTAATTTAAGAAAAGGAAATTGTTTTAGAGTTTAAAATTGTGAACTGGAGCAGGAGCAAGGTACTGGAGCATTGTGGACTAAATATCACCTAAGTCCTAGTGTACTTGGAATTTATTCTAAAATTCACGTCGGTTTAGATAAAAGTTATATGTGAGTTAAAATTATGCAAGCTCGTGAATGACCTAATATGATGATGATGTTACTGATGATATGCAAACTAACCTTAGTCTATATGATGCGTCCTCAATGATGTTCCATGAATGCAGCTTAACCCCTACGGTTACACAAATTTGATTTTTCGTAAACCTAGTTCAAGAAATGATGAAAAATGACCATGAATAGTGATTTCCCTCTGAGAATGAATAGTATTTTATGAATAGTAAATTTTTTGATAACGTTTCAAAGTTGCAAACTAACTTCAAAAATGGTGAATAGTAAAATAATGAATAGTAATTCGTGAATAGTAAATTCCATAGATGAATAGTAAAATTTTGAAGTTTTATAAATGACCTGAACTTACGATTTGGCACAACGTTCAAGCTCGTGATTATGAATACTATCAAAAACACTCAACTTGTACTTAGCAGTACCAGGAATCAAATAAAAAATTATACCTGCTTTGTAGCCTGTGTTATGCTGGTTCGAACTTCTAATTTGCTTGTCACTATTCTCTAAGTCTAACGTGTCCACATGTATTCCCTTAGGACAACCTTCCCTATTACACACTAAATACTTTCGTTTCAAAATACCATTCTTCAATCTTTTCTGGCATGATTTCCTAACCACAAACCCTGCTTTAGCAGCATATTTCATATAGGCAGTAATGCACTCATCAATCGAACTATAAACTTTTCCCTTAACTAGTAAAACGTCCACAGGAACTTTAGGAATATAATAAACAATTCCACCAGGAGTTTCAAAATTAGAGTGAATAGCAAACGATTCAGTAGTTTTCAAAGCATTCAAATCTGAAAAAATTAAAAATAAAAAAAGTGATTAACTAAAAATGAAATCACACAAATATGTTCTTAATATCACATGTGATATTACACAGTGATATATCATTTTGTGATATA
Organism: Artemisia tridentata subsp. tridentata; assembly: GCA_021014915.2. NCBI lineage: Eukaryota > Viridiplantae > Streptophyta > Magnoliopsida > Asterales > Asteraceae > Artemisia > Artemisia tridentata. Next base: position 513,246,551 of record CP139508.1, on the reverse strand, counting down.
TCATATATGATATATCACATGTGATACATCATTATAACAGGTTATATATTACCAAAAATTGAATAAAAACACTACAACTGTTTTTATATGTGTTATATAACATGTGATACATATGACCTGTGTTATATCACAAGTGATATACTACTTATCAGTACAAGTGCTCATCATCACAAAGGTTTTATCACAGGTGATAACTATTATCACATGTGATATACTACCAAATATTGAAAAAAACCACTACTAATGTATGATATATCACATGTGATATATCCAAAAACTGCTTATTATTATCAGCTACTAAGATAGCTTATTCAAAGCTTAAAACTACTTATTCAGATATTAAAATATGCTTGATTCAATCAAAACCTAACTAATAGCTTATACAGAGCTTATAACAGCTTAACAACATAGCTTATTCACACTGACACACGAATTATAGTAAAAATTAAAATAATCAAAAAACTTACAACTAATAGCTTCGGATTCATCACTGTATTCATAAGCGATAATCTCTTCAACATACTTAGCTGAAACATCATCATTAACAAAAATCTCTTCAGAGATAGTAGAAGAATCATTAACAACGATCTCTTCAGAAGTAGAAGAAATAAAACTTTGAAGCGAATCCATAAAACCTGAATATCAGATGAAAAATAGAATCAGTTAGCTTATAATTGAGCTTAATGACTCAATTAGCTTATAATTAAGCTTAGAATTCAGATTATATAAATTAAACGAAAAAAAATTAGGGGCCAATTCTACAAATAGCCCGGTCTATTGAACTGTTGGGCTTTTTTTGCGCCAAAAAAGTCGCTTTCTCAAAATAGCCCAAGCATTAAGCGACTAAATATGGGAGTGACATGTGGCGTGTATTTTTTGGCCCCTAGCAAAAAGTCGCTTAAATCTAGCAATAGGTCGCTTAAAATATTGGTACTGCTTGTTCAAAATATTGGTCGCTTAATTGACAAAAAAATCGCTTTAAGCGACTTTTTGGAAGTAGCTTAATTCTTGGGTTATTTTGGGAAAACGAATTTTTTGAGGCAAAAAAAAGCGAATTCTTCAATAGACCGGGCTACTTGTATATTTGGCCCAAAAATTAGGGTTAGGTGATGTACGCGATGAAGAAGGTGATCGAATGATCTGCTTGTCACTATTTTCTAAGTCTAACGTGTCCACATGTATTCCCTTAGGACAACATTCCCTATTACACACTAAATACTTTCGTTTCACAATACCATTCCTCAATCTTTTCTGGCATGATTTCCTAACCACAAACCCTGCTTTAGCAGCATATTTCATATAGGCAGTAATGCACTCATAAATCGAATTATAAACTTTTCCCTTAACTAGTAAAACGTCTACAGGAACTTTAGGAATATAATAAACAGTTCCACCAGGAGTATCAAAATTAGAGTGAATAGCAAACGATTCAGGAGTTTTCAAAGCATTCAAATCTAAAAAAATTAAAAATAAAAACAGTGATTAACTAAAAATGAAATCACACAAATATGTTCTTAATATCACACGTGATATTGCACAGTTATATATCATTTTGTGATATATCATATGTGATATATCACATGTGATACATCATTATAACAGGTTATATATTACCAAAAATTGAATAAAACCACTACAACTGTTTTTATATGTGTTATATCACCTGTGATACATATGACCTGTGTTATATCACAAGTGATATAGTACTTATCAGTACAAGTGCTCATCATCACAATGTTTTATCACAGGTGATAAACTATCAAAAATTGAAAAAAACCACTACTAATATATGATATATCACATGTGATATATCCAAAAAGTCCTTATTATTATCAGCTACTAAGATAGCTTATTCAAAGCTTAAAACTACTTATTCATATATTAAAAACTGCTTGATTCAATCAAAACCTAACTAATAGCTTATACAGAGCTTATAACAGCTTAACAACATAGTTTATTCACACTGACACACGAATTATAGTAAAAATTAAAATAATCAAAAAACTTACTCTTAATAGCTTCGGATTCATCAGTGTATTCATAAGCGGTAATCTCTTCAACATACTTAGCTGAAACATCATCATTAACAAAAATCTCTTCAGAAATAGTAGAAGAATCATTAACAACGATCTCTCAAAAGTAGAAGAAAGAAAAATTTGAAGCGAATCCATAAAACCTGAATATCAGATGAAAAATAGAATCAGTTAGCTTATAATTGAGCTTAATGACTCAATTAGCTTATAATTAAGCTTAGAATTCAGATTATATAAATTAAACGATAAAAAATTAGGGGCCAATTCTACAAATAGCCCGGTCTATTGAACTGTTGGGCTTTTTTTGCGCCAAAAAAGTCGCTTTCTCAAAATAGCCCAAGCATTAAGCGACTAAATATGGGAGTTACATGTGGCGTGTATTTTTTGGCCCTTAGCAAAAAGTCGATTAAATCTAGCAGTAGGTCGCTTAAAATATTGGTACTGCTTGTTCAAAATATTGGTAGCTTAATTGACAAAAAAGTCGCTTTAAGCGGCTTTTTGGTAGTAGCTTAATTCTTGGGCTATTTTGGGGAAAACGACTTTTTTGAGGCAAAAAAAAGCCAATTCTTCAATAGACCGGGCTACTTGTATATTTGGCCCAAAAATTAGGGTTAGGTGATGTACGCGATGAAGAGGGTGATCGACTGATCTGCTTGTCACTATTCTCTAAGTCTAACGTGTCCACATGTATTCCCTTAGGACAACCTTCCCTATTACACACTAAATACTTTCGTTTCACAATACCATTCCTCAATCTTTTCTGGCATGATTTCCTAACCACAAACCTTGCTTTAGCAGCATATTTCATATAGGCAGTAATGCACTCATCAATCGAATTATAAACTTTTCCCTTAACTAGTAAAACGTCCACAGGAACTTTAGGAATATAATAAACAGTTCCACCAGGAGTATCAAAATTAGAGTGAGTAGAAAACGATTCAGGAGTTTTCAAAGCATTCAAATCTGAAAAAATTAAAAATAAAAACAGTGATTAACTAAAAATGAAATCACACAAATATCTTCTTAATATCACATGTGATATTGCACAGTTATATATATCATTTTGTGATATATCATATGTGATATATCACATGTGATACATCATTATAACAGGTTATATATTACTAAAAATTGAATAAAACCACTACAACTGTTTTTATGTGTGTTATATCACCTGTGATACATATGACCTGTGTTATATCACAGGTGATATACTACTTATCAGTACAAGTGCTCATCATCACAAATGTTTTATCACAGGTGATATACTACCAAAAATTGAAAAAAACCACTACTAATATATGATATATCACATGTGATATATCCAAAAACTACTTATTATTATCAGCTACTAAGATAGCTTATTCAAAGCTTAAAACTACTAATTCAGATATTAAAAACTGCTTGATTCAATCAAAACCTAACTAATAGCTTATACAGAGCTTATAACAGCTTAACAACATATCTTATTCACACTGACACACGAATTATAGTAAAAATTAAAATAATCAAAAAACTTACTCTTAATAGCTTCGGATTCATCACCATATTCATAAGCAATAATCTCTTCAACATACTTAGCTGAAACATCATCATTAACAAAAATCTCTTCAGAAATAGTAGAAGAATCATTAACAATGATCTCTTCAGAAGTAGAAGAAAGAAAACTTTGAAGCGAATCCATAAAACATGAATATCAGATGAAAAAATAGAATCAATTAGCTTGTAATTGAGCTTAATGACTCAATTAGCTTATAATTAAACTTAGAATTTAGATTACATAAATTAAACGATAAAAAATTAGGGGCCAATTCTACAAATAGCCCGGTCTATTGAACTGTTGGGCTTTTTTTGCTCCAAAAAAGTCGCTTTCTCAAAATAGCCCAAGCATTAAGCGACTAAATGTGGGAGTGACATGTGACGTGTATTTTTTGGCCCTTTGCAAAAAGGCGCTTAAATCTAGCAGTAGGTCGCTTAAAATATTGGTACTGCTTGTTCAAAATATTGGTCGTTTATTGACAAAAAAGTCGCTTTAAGTGACTTTTTGGAAGTAGCTTAATTCTTGGGCTATTTTGAGAAAACGACTTTGTTGAGGCCAAAAAAGGCCAACTCTTCAATAGACCGGGCTACTTGTATATTTGGCCCAAAAATTAGGGTTAGGTGATATACGGGATGAAGAAGGTGATCGACTGATGAATTAGACAGAAAAATTAGGGTTTATTGATGTACGGAATGAAGAAGAAAATTGAATGATGAATTGATAAGAGAGAAGAAAGAAACACACACTTTGTGTGTGTGAAAAAAATGACGAATTAATAGAGATGGCCGTAAAAAATTATATCTATATAGTCCAAAATACCATTGTAGTGTAAATGATAAGTTTAATCTCAGCCTTTAGATCAAAATGAATAGAAGGTAGGAATTGATCCCATTGTATGTAAACAATGTTTAGTCCTCAAATAATCTTTGGTCTTTAACATATTAAACCATGCATTTGATGATAGGGGTGGCAATGGAGTCGTGTTCGTGTTAACCTATTCGGGTTCGCGTGTTGGCGGGTTAGTATAACCTCTACACAAACACAACCCATTTATTAATCGTGTCAAGAAACTCAACCCTATCCCCGACCTGCATAACACGTGTAACCCGTTTGTGACCCGTTTAACCCGTTTAAATAAATAGGTCAAACAGTGAATAAGGTTAATGGTTTGTTGATTTAACTAGTTTAATGCAAAAATGATATAAGCATCTAAAATATAATAAAAATAACATACAAATATCAATACAACAATTTTCTGACGTTAATTTCAATGTTATTTTTGGTATAATCGTAATTCAACTATATTAAGTGCATAACAAAATACATTTAATCCACATCAAACATTAAAACAAGGTTATATATTTATTTTTAAAATTTTATATACTTAAACGGGTTCACGGGTTGACCTGTTTAATACTTACTCAACCTAAACACGACCCGTTTATTAAACGGGTTAGACGGGTTGACCTATTTTTGACCCAAACCTGTTTAACTTCGTGTCGCTTATCGTGTCGTGTCGAGAATTGTCACCCCTATTTGATGACTAATCCAATTAGCTAGCTAAGAGCCCGGCTGATTTCAATTTATCAATTAGATGAAGGAATTTAGAAACGCTTCTCCAAAACTAATTATATTCTTTTGCAAACATGACTTTTCACAGCGGGAAAGGTGGATCATGCTGACTCTTGGAATAACATTGTTAAAAAAAGATACGAATAAAAAATGAATAAAAGAAGACTTTGGACTAATACATATATAGATATTTTAAGCTGTGAGATACCATTTCAGACATACCCACGTTGATAGAGATTAAACAACAAATCAACTAAGTATTTTTATTTGAGCAGTGGGTAGCCCTTTAGAGATGACTAAATCATCGGTATTAATTAAAAAAGTAAAATGTTGATAAGACAAATATATTAGATGCATCCCCTTTAACAACACTCATAAACTTTATAAGGTTGGAAACTTACATATGCTCTAAGAAAGATGTTAAGTTTGAGCTACAATACCTCTTTTTGTAAACGATCAAAATGAAACAATATTAAGAAAAATCATCTATCTGTGATCCAAACTTCAATGAAAAGCGAAAAAACATTCAAGATAATGATCAAGTATTTGATGCCAATAATCTAGCATATTAAAGCTTGCATAACTTGATGACTAACCCTGTTTCATAATTAACCTCAGCATGTTAATTTAACTAAACACAGCTCGTTAGGTAGCTAAGTTTCTAATCATGGATGCTATGTCTTTTTTGAAGTAACGCATATTAACAACTAAGCATGCAACACATGATTAACTTACAGCTACACTGTCGTGAGCTTCTATGGACTACAACAGTTCCTCATGATTTGGGATTAGGACATTCTAAACTTCAGATTATTGATGCCGTTGTTTCATAGTTAGTCTGCATATTTACGCAATTGGCTCCATAGAGCTTTTTGTTGAAAGAAAAAAACGTTGGATGATAAACAAAGTCTCGTATTACTCCGTAGTAAATAGCAACACTGGCAAAAAATTTAGTTATACTAAATATATAGTAGATTATCTTTAATCTTCGAAAATAAGTATATAACAACAATCAGTTTTACTGTATAAATTATAATCTTTGTAAACACGACTTTTCACAGCGGGAATGGTGGATCATGCAGTTGAGCTTGCTGGACAATTGGACATTAATATAAGCTGCAGATCAACAATTTATGATAACTTGAATAAGAAATGAATAAAAGAAGACTTTTGACTAATGCAAATATAGATATTTTAAGCTGTGAGGTTCCATTTCAGACCTACCCACGTCGATAGAGATTAAACAACTAATCAACTAAGTATTTTTATTTGAGCAGTGGGTAGCCTAAATCATCGGTATTAATTAAATATATACAGCTTTTGGTATTAATTAAAAAAGTAAAATGCTGATAAGACAAATATATTATTTGCATCCCCTTTAACAACACTCTTAAACACACATGGGGTATTTAGGAGTAGAAGAGTTATTTTGGTACAAAAGTGTATATATATATTTTATGTATTGAATATTAAAAATAGGCATTGGTTATTGGTTTGGTGATTAATGAAAGTTATACATAATTAAACGTAAGTTGCAAAGAATTTACCTTGGGCGTCAGAAAATATTTTCGGAACTTTTGTAATCTTTTTGGAAGTATAAAAATACGTTAGAAATAATCGTTGGGAGAATTGGGCATATCGGGTATTAAATTTTTGAATAACGAATAGAGTTTGTTGAATTGACAACCGTAAGTAATTTAAGAAAAGGAAATTGTTTTAGAGTTTAAAATTGTGAACTGGAGCAGGAGCAAGGTACTGGTGCTTTGTGGACTAAATATCACCTAAGTCCTAGTGTACTTTGAATTTATTCTAAAATTCACGTCGGTTTAGATGAAAGTTATATGTGAGTTAAAATTATGCAAGCTCGTGGATGACCTAATATGATGATGACGTTACTGATGATATGCAAACTAACCTTAGTCTATATGATGCGTCTTCAATGATGTTCCATGAATGCAGCTTAACCCATACGGTTACACAAATTTGATTTTTCGTAAACCTAGTTCAAGAAATGATTAATAATGATCATGAATAGTGATTTCCATCTGGGAATGAATATTGTTTTGTGAATAGTAAATTTTTTGATAACGTTTCAAAGTTGCAAACTGAATTAAAAATTGGTGAATAGTAAAATAATGAATAGTAATCTGTAAATAGTAAATTCCCGAGATGAATAGTAAAATTTTGAAGGTTTAGAAATGACCTACAATTACGATTTGTCACAACCTTCAAGCTCGTGATTATGAATGCTATCAAAAACACACAACTTGTAGTTAGTAGTACTAGGAATCAAATCAAAAATAACACCTGCTTTGTAGCCTCTGATATGTAGGTTCGAACTTCTAATATGCTTGTTACTATTCTCTAAGTCTAACGTGTCCACATGTATTCCCTTAGGACAACCTTCCCTATTACACATTAAATACTTTCGTTTCACAATACCATTCCTCAATCTTTTCTGGCATGATTTCCTAACCACAAACCCTGCTTTAGCAGCATATTTCATATTGGCATTAATGCACTCATCAATCGAATTATAAATTTTTCCCTTAACTAGTAAAACTTCCACAGGAACTTTAGGAATATAATAAACTGTTCCGCAAGGAGTATCAAACTTAGAGTGAGTAGCAAACGATTCAGGAGTTTTTAAAGCATTCAAATCTAAAAAAATTAAAAATAAAAATTGTGATTAACTAAAAATGAAATAACAAAAACATGTTCTTAATATCACATGTCATATTACAAAGTGGTATATCATTTTGTGATATATTATATGTGATATATCACATGTGATACATCATTATAACATGTTATATACTACCAAAAATTGAATAAAACTACTACAATTGTTTTTATGTGTGTTATATCACCAATGATACATGTGACCTGTGTTATATCACAGGTGATATACTACTTATCAGTACAAGTGCTCATCATCACAGATGTTTTATCACAGGTGATAACTATTGTCACACGTGATATACTACCAAAAATTGAAAAAAACCCCACTACTAATATATGATATATCACATGTGATATATCCAAAAACTGCTTATTATTATTAGCTACTAAGATAGCTTATTCAAAGCTTAAAACTACTTATTCAGAGATTAAAAAATGCTTGATTCAATCAAAACCTAACTAATAGCTTATAGAAAGCTTATAACAGCTTAACAACATAGCTTATTCACACTGATACATGAATTATAGTAAAAATTAAAATAATCAAAAACCTTACTCTTAATAGCTTCGGATTCATCACCGTGTTCATAAGCAACAATCTTTTCAACATACTTAGCTGAAACATAATCATTAACAACAATCTCTTCAGAAATAGTAGAAGAATAATTAATAACGATCTCTTCAGAAAAAGAAGAAATGGAACTTTGAAGCGAATCTGTAAAACCCAAAAACTTAACATAATATGAAACGACAAAAATGCCCTCAAAATTGAAATTTTAAGAACTTATAAACCATATATGTAACATCATTGATCTGAACCTAAAGTGATTAAAATCCTAAATACCGAATAAATTAAGTTAACAAAACTATACACTACAAATTAAAAATCACGAAACAAGTTCCGTAAACCATGAGCTATATATATGCTAATCGATTTCTTTTTTTTTATGTGTCACTACACCATAGTTTGGCCCAAGTGAAGAGGAGATATTATGCATTAAGATGTTATTGATATTAAGCCTCTAAAAGACCCAAACCTTGTTTAGCCCACATGATATACACGGTTTTTCCTTTTAACTCCTTAATACCGGCAATCACAAACCCTAGTTCTCTCTCTCAAAAAAAATAATAATCGGTTCCCTCTTGCTCTCCTCTTTTTCGATCTGTAGCAGCATAAACAAGGTGGTTGTGATCATTATCTTCTCGTTCAATTCGTGTCACACATAAGGTAATCATATATACATATAATGGTAGAACATCACTACATAAAATCATACATGTTGACATAAAATAATGAGTTGAAAACCTTCATATCAATTGACCTAGGTTATGGTTAATTGTTTTGATGATTGTATGTACAGGTTTAGACCACATTAGAGTCGACCTAGATCCGTTCTAACTCAACCCAATTTGCTTTGTATCATTAGAATAATAAAACCCTAAGTGATCACATGAAATATTGAACACTGCTGCTATCCTGGAATTTTAATCAATTTTAATCGATTGTAATTAAATGATGTGAACGTGTATTTGGGTGTTTTCAGAGTTTAGAAATAAGTTCATTGAAATTGCTTTCTGGGAAAATTGGTCTCGTATTTTTTTGAGTTGGGAAGGCACATTTTTCTAATTTATGAGATCGGGTGTCAAAACTGTAATTCGGGTTACGAAAATTCACCTGCAGTTTACGATTTTTATTTCGATATCTATAAAGAGTTATGACCTAAAATTCTGGAAGAATAATAGGTGGGATATGGGCTACTCTCTGCGATTTATTCAGTTTTTTATAATTTAATTTGATGGGGCTGTGAGCTGCTTACTTTTCGTATGTTAAACTTTATCAGTAATCTGGATTACTTGAATTAAAAGATTTTTAAACCATAGTTATACTTAATAATATATTCTAGAAAAATTTGGGTAATTTTTTATGACTTATAGGAGCTTCTTTGAATTTTTGAGAATTATTATTCTGAGTTCCTATAAGGATGAAAAATCGTACAAAACAGGTCTGAATTGTGAGTAAAATCTGTGAAAACTTTTAAGGATATAAAAAAAAAAGTGTTAAGTGTTTATTTTTCAAACTAAAGGGTTTAAATGGTCATTTTTCTAAAACTAAAGGGATTAACTTGTAAAAACTTGTAACTTGATAATATTTACATTTTAGACCCTAATCTTATTTAAATGACACAACAACCCCTAAACTTATTAAAATTGTATATTAAACCCTAAAATTATGGAAACTACTTTAAGAACCTTAAACTTATGTAATTGATATTATAAACCTTAAATTACTAATATGGTCATTTTAAATACCTTAAATTGATAGTGGGAATGTTAATAACTAAGGTTACTAAATATGGAAACTCGCATGATAACGAGAGATTGTCTAGTTACCTAGCAAAGATGTCTCTCCAATATGTCCGGAATCATACCAGTTGATTTGAGCAACCGGGAAGAGTAGCAACCGAAGACCAGGAAGTGAGTTTGCTTAAGTGTATCTTTTGGGCGTGTTTCAGTTTCGTTCGCGATATAGAAGGATGGTGACAGGAGATATGTATTGATTACTAGAAGATGAACCGTATTGCTATTAGGAACCATTATTTCTTCACCCTGAAACGAATATGTACCTGTCCAATTTCAAAGCGTGAAGTTTCCTTCTGATGGAAGTATGAATTGAGAGTATTCTCGGAATCGCCTTCCGTATTCGTAACGATTGCTATGACGGTTAGTGACGCTAATAGTATTAGCTAAAGCTCTGACTGTTTGGTGAAATTAATAAATAATGTTCTCTTGTGAAGTACTTGGGCAAATGGTCATTGTATGACTTAATAGTACATTCGGAGACGAGGAAGAGCATGAAAATCATGTTTACACCTTCTTAGAAATTTGACGATCATTTGTACATTCTGGGAGGTTGGTATTTGTTGAGACAACTAGAAGCATTAATTCACTGCATGACCTGGAGTTGACAACAACGGCGGCTACCCTGAAGAGTGAAGACATTCCTTACAAAGCAGAAGTGTGGGTGATGCAGAAGAAGAAAATCTAGTCAAGATGGCGAACCTGGAGCTGATGAAGACATGCAGTCTAACTTCCCTATTCATCTTGGTTGTACTAAGATGAATTGAGAGCGGAAGCAGACTGGATGATGAAGGGGTTTGAAGATCGTGCCAGAAATTCACATTACTCCATCGCATTCCAAGAAGAACTGCAGGAGGCTTGACGAACCAGATACAAGTTCACGATTTTGTTTCACTTCCCGATTGATGGACAAACGAAGACAGATTAACCGGACTTGAAGAGATTGAATGTTTTGAATGAACGGATTTTTGAAACAGACCTTTTATGCTTGGAAGAATTGATTTTACCAAAGTTATTGACGACTAATTTCCACTTCCGTTGACTCACTTAAGCTTTGTCATATAGTAATAAGATCCTCTGATGATTTATGTTCCCTAGAAGCATTTTAGTTCCGTATTTATTCGTATGTTCGATGATGGCTTTGTTTTGGGGGAAATTTTGGTAAATTGTGGAAGATCTGATGCTTGTGGACGGCGTATCTTATTCTGCTAGGCAATCTAGGATTCCGATACTTTTACAAGTAGTTTTGTTTTTCCTCTTGACTATGATATTGATTTTGTTTACCTCTGATACTATAGAAGTACTAGGTGGATTATGATTGGTTGTTTTGTTTACGACTCGAGATAAAGTATATTCATCATGAGGGCATAATTATGTGGTGCTAGTATTATGACGTCTGGCCAACGTGATAATACTTACACCATATAACGTGCACTCATTGTGGCAATAGGATATCTTGGGAAGTACCTAAGAAGTTTAGAATCTGACCTCCGTTGGATTATCCGTGATTAGTAAGACTTTAGGTTTATTCTACCTATGCGTATACCTTGCCTTCTTTCATTAGATACTTGAATGAGTTTGGACTCTTGTTTTGCATTCTGTCGACCACAATTATAAATCTTGAACTCGTGTAGAGCTCTCTACTGTTGATATAGTTAAATTGATTTGAAATCTTGTTCGCGTTCCATATGAGCTTTCCAGAAAATTCACCTATCATCCATTTTATACTGAATGGACCTTTTGATCAGAATCAAACCAATTTGTCTCCTTCTGAGGAATTTGAACCCACCTTGTTTTGATTGAGTCATGAGAAACAAGTCATTCACATTTCCGTTTACGATCCGTTGTTATTCCGTTTCGTTCACTTCAATTTTCGAGGACGAAAGTTTTTTTTAAGAGGGGAAGAGTTGTAAAACCCAAAAACTTAACATAATATGAAACGACAAAAATGCCCTCAAAATTGAAATTTTAAGAACTTATAAGCCATATATGTAACATCATTGATCTTAACCTAAAGTGATTAAAACCCTAAATACTGAATAAATTAAGTAAACAAAACTATACACTACAAATTAAAAATCACAAAACAAGTTCCGTAAACCATGAGCTATATATATGCTAATCGATTTCTTTTTTTTTAAGTGTCACTACACCATAGTTTGGCCCAAGTGAAGAGGAGATATTATGCATTAAGATGTTATTGATATTAAGCCGCTAAAAGACCCAAACCGTGTTTAGCCCACATGATATACACGATTTTCCCTTTTAACTCCTTAATACCAGTAATCACAAACTCTAGTTCTCTCTCTAAAAAAAAATAATAATAATCGTTTCCCTCTTGCTCTCCTCTTATTCGATCTGTAGCAGCATAAACAAGGTGGTTGTGATCATTATCTTCTCGTTCAATTTGTGTCACACGTAAGGTAATCATATACACATATAATGGTAGAACATCACTACATAAAATCATACATGTTGACATAAAATAATGAGTTGAAAACCTTCATATCAATTGACCTAGGTTATGGTTAATTGTTTTGATGATTGTATGTACAGGTTTAGACCACATTAGAGTCGACCTAGATCCGTTCTAACTCAACCCTAATTGCTTTGTATCATTAGAATAATAAAACCCTAAGTGATCACATGAAATATTGAACACCGCTGCTGTCTAGGAATTTTAATCAATTTTAATCAATTGTAATTAAATGATGTGAACGTGCATTTGGATTTTTTCAGAGTCTATAAATAAGTTTATTGAAATATATTTCTGGGAAAATTGGTCTCGTATTTTTTTGAGGTAGGGAAGGCACTTTTTTCTAATTTATGAGATCGGGTGTCAAAACTGTAATTCGGGTTCCGAAAATTCACCTGCAGTTTACGATTTTTATTTCGAAATCATAAAGAGTTATGACGTAAAATTCTGGAAGAATAATACTTGGGATATAGGCTACTCTTTCGGATTTTTTCAGATTTTCATAATTTTATTTGATGGGGCTGTGAGCTGCTTACTTTTCGTATGTTAAAATTTATCAGTAATCTGGACAACTTGACTTAAATGATATTTATACCATAGTTATACTTAATAATAAATTCTAGAAAAATTTGGGTAATTTACTAAGACTTATAGGAGCTTCTTTGAATTTTTTAGAATTTTTATTCTGAGTTCTTATAAGGATGAAAAATCGTACAAAACAGGTCTGAATTGTGAGTAAAATCTGTGAAAACTTTTAACGATATAAAAAAAAAGTGTTAAGTGTTTATTTTTCAAACTAAAGGGTTCAAATGGTCATTTTTCTAAAACTAAAGGGATTAACTTGTAAAAACTTGTAACTTGATAATATTTACATTTTAGACCCTAATCTTATTTAAATGACACTACAACCCCTAAACTTATTAAAATTGTATATTAAACCCTAAAATTATGGAAACTACTTTAATAACCTTAAACTTTTGTAAATGATATTATAAACCTTAAATTACTAATATGGTCATTTTAAATACCTTAAATTGATAACGGGACTGTTAATAACTAAGGTTACTAAATATGGAAACTTGCTGTCTTGGGAAAGTTACCTAAAATGGAAAGAAAGCTAAAAGAAACCTTTATGATTAAGAAAACTATGAAACTTATAAGCAAACCTATAATTCGTGTAGATTCGTGAAAGAAGGAGTTTATTCTGATCCTTATGTTTCTAGTGTATGTTTCCCTGGCGGTTTAAGGTACAGATATTCTACCCTTTCTCAGTAAGGGTGTCCTTCTCATGACTTTTGATCTTGATTCACTATAGGGTTCCCTAAGCCATTGCTATGTTCCCTTATACTTTGATTCGTTCTTCATGTTTCACTTACATCTTTCTATATTGGTTTGATTATGATCTGAGCCTTTTTATTTGGGGCTTTCTTACTTGATCTATGCCCTTGCTATGTTCCCTTGATACTTGATATGACTCGTTCGTCACCCTATAACATGAATATTTGAATCACTTGATACTTTGAAGGATTATTTGATTTTGGTAACTAGATGTGAAAACCTTTCTTAATTATATATGAAAATGTGTGAGAAAAGCTATTTTAAAAAGATGTGATACTACTTTTAAATGAAAGTTACTAAAAGTTTTTAAGAAAACTATTTTTAAGACCATCTTTATGAAAACCGTTTTGAAAGACCATTTTTATGAAAACTATTTTGTAAGATCATTTATTATAAAAACCATTTTTGAAAGATTGCTTTAAATGGACTTTTAAATAGAAACCTTTTTAAATGAACTGTTGCTATGAAACTTTGATTATGAATCTGCTGTTATTGACCCTTCTGATATTGAACCATCTGATATTGACCATCTGATATTGACCTTTCTGATACTGAACCATCTGATATTGTACTATTGATATGAACCCTGATATGGACCTTCTGATATAATTGAAATGGAAATTGGAATTGAACCATTGATATGAAACTTGAACTTGAATACTTGGTCCACTTGATACTTGGCACTTGATACCTGATATTTGGACCACTTGATACTTGATACTTGACACTTGATACTTGATACTTGGTCCACTTGATACTTGATACTTGACCCTTGACCCACGGTTTGAGACTACGAGCCACTACTAGGCATGAGGGTTTTATGTCCATGTCATTGATGCACCGATGGCATGACTCTAGGGCAGGAGAGTGATGACCTGTCCCGTCCCTGACTTGATTGGATTTGTTACGTAGAGGCAGACTTTGGCCACCTGGGGCGTATGGATGCATCCTAGATTTGACTTGACTTGACTTGATTTGTCTTGATTACTTGTTATATTAGGTGACTAATGGGTGTATGCGATACACGTCTTTCACCTCTTGGGAGCTCGTGACTCCACCCCTTGGAGGTATCCCCTCATATTATACTTGGCATACAGAGGTCACCCCTCTGTATACATGTATACTTGTTTACTTAATTTGACTTGGCTCATAGTGGACTACTGTTTCTGTTACCTTATAACCTTGTACTTAGTATTCCGAGGTCACCCCTCCGGATACATACTTGACCTGACACTTGACTTGATACTTGACTTGACTTGATTTGACTTGGGCTCAGGTTGGGATTACGGTTCCCTTTACTCTTATCTATTGTAACTATTTCTTGACTCTTGATATTCTGCATAACCTTTTATATCTATTTCTTTCCTAACTCTTGTTATATCTTGCATTGTTTCGCTTACTTCACTATCCTATTTCTACTGCTTTGTTATCTTTATATCTGTTCACTGAGCTCTCGTAGCTCAGCCGCATTTCTTTTCCTGCGGCCGGTTTTAGTTTGGAAGTTGGGTATGGGTGGAGAGTACCTTGGACTTAAAAGACCTTACTAGCTGCTTTGGATTAGAGTTGACTAGAAGAGCTTATTTTCAGACTTAGTAATTATTGTATATCTCATTTGTAACCTGGTAGTTCAGATTTTCCATTGTAACCGTTGAAATTCAATTGTATTATTTATGTCATGTGGTTGTGTTTGTTCTGATATGAAACCATTATTGTGTCATCTCTACCCTTGTCGGGTTGGGGTGTTACAATTTATGGTATCAGAGACGACAGGCTGCGACTTGTAATACATTATCCTTGACCTGTGAGTTTTGGACCATTAGGCTTCCACTGTAAGAACATAGGAGAACACCTTGAGAACTTGCTTTAGGATTTCTTAATATGAACTTAAGTTTTGACCAGTGAGGAATGGGTAGACTATAAGGCATTTGTTTAAGTATTATTGCTTCCGCATCACTCTGATTCGTGCCTTGCTTTTGGTTAAAGCCTATTGAGATCCCTCTTGGAGATTGAAAGCTGATGCCTTCAAGATTTATGTCATTGAGAATTGCGTAGTAATTGCCTGACACTATTTGATCCTTATCTTCAGATTCTGGCTCTGACCTCTGATCCTTTTGTTAATCATTTTGACGCCTCTTCGGGCATTCTGAGAATCTCCATGGCGATGACGTACTTGATACATTCTGTTATTTGTCTCTTGCTTTTGATAAGCATCTATGAATCTTCCGACGCTAATTGATTTCGTCTTACCCATCTCTGTCCCTATGAGAAGTCTTGTGGTGTTTAACCACGAGTATAAGAATGTTTCCCTCTCACTTTTGAACGATAAGATTTGCTATGATGATCTGTCTTTCTTTGGATAGTTAACCTTGATTTAATTCTAATAAGGGATTGGTTGATTGAGCATTCAAAATATTGACAACTATCCTCCTATGTCTCACCATTGGCGTTTGAAACAATTTTGAACAACCTACCATGATTACCGATTGTTAAACTTTTGGCTATCACTATTACTCTGGAGACTTGTGTGTTACTTTCACGGTTATGAAGTTTTCCTAGAACCCATTTTGTACACCAATGAATGAACCTTATCATGAAAGTTATTGGGCACCCTGAGTTTTATGAATATGATTCCTGGTTGAACCATCAAGCTTTCCACCGAAGTAGGATTTGGCATGATAACGAGAGATTGTCTAGTTACCTAGCAAAGATGTCTCTCCGATGTGTCCGGAATCATACCAGTTGATTTGAGCAACCGGGAAGAGTAGCAACCGAAGACCAGGAAGTGAGTTTGCTTAAGTGTAACTTTTGGGCGTGTTTCAGTTTCGTTCGCAATATAGAAGGATGGTGACAAGAGATATGTATTGATTACTAGAAGCTGAACCGTATTGCTATTAGGAACCATTATTTCTTCACCCTGAAACGACTATGTACCTGTCCAATTTCAAAGCGTAAAGTTTCCTTCTGATGGAAGTATGAATTGAGAGTATTCTTGAAATTGCCTTCCGTATTCGTAACGATTGCTATGACGGTTAGTGACGCTAATAGTATTAGCTAAAGCTCTGACTGTTTGGTGAAATTAATAAATAATGTTTTCTCGTGAAGTACTTGGGCAAATGGTCATTGTATGACTTAATAGTACATGCGGAGACGAGGAAGAGCATGAAAATCATGTTTACACCTTCTTAGAAATTTGACGATCATTTGTACATTCTGGGAGGTTGGTATTTGTTGAGACAACTAGAAGCATTAATTCACTGCATGACCTAGAGTTGACAACAACGGCGGCTACCCTAAAGAGTGAAGACATTCCTTACAAAGCAGAAGTGTGGGCGATGCAGAAGAAGAAAATCTAGTCAAGATGGCAAACCTGGAGCTGATGAAGACATGGAGTCTAACTTCCCTATTCATCTTGCTTGTACTAAGATGAATTGGGAGCGGAAGCAGACTGGATGATGAAGGGGTTTGAAGATCGTGCCAGAAATTCACATTACTCCATCGCATTCCAAGAAGAACTGGAAGAGGCTTGACGAACCAGATACAAGTTCACGATTTTGTTTCACTTCCCGATTGATGGACAAACGAAGACAGATTAACCGGACTTGAAGAGATTGATTGTTTTGAATGAACGGATTTTTGAAACAGACCTTTTATGCTGGGAAGAATTGATTTTACCGAAGTTATTCACGACTAATTTCCACTTCCGTTGACTCACTTAAGCTTTGTCATATGGTAATAAGATCCTCTGATGATTTATGTTCCCTAGAAGCATTTTAGTTCCGTATTTATTCGTATGTTCGATGATGGCTTTGTTTTGGGGGAAATTTTGGTAAATTATGGAAGATATGATGCTTGTGGACGGCGTATCTTATTCTGCTAGGCAATCTGGGATTCCGATACTTTTACAAGTAGTTTTGTTTTCCCTCTTGACTATGATATTGATTTTGTTGACCTCTGAGACTATAGAAGTACTAGGTGGATTAAGATAGGTTGTTTTGTTTACGACTCGAGATAAAGTATGATCATCATGAGGGCATAATTATGTGGTGCTAGTATTATGACGCCTGACCAACGTGATAATACTTACACCATATAACGTGCAGTCATTGTGGCCATAGGATATCTTGAGAAGTACCTAAGAAGTTTAGAATTTGACCTCCGTTGGATTATCCGTGATTAGTAAGACTTTAGGTTCATTCTACCTATGCGTATACCTTGCCTTCTTTCATTAGATACCTGAATGAGTTTGGACTCCTGTTTTGCATTCTGTCGACCACAGTTATAAATCTTGAACTCTTGTAGAGCTCTCTACTGTTGATATAGTTAAATTGATTTGAAATCTTGTTCGCGTTCCGTATGAGCTTTTCAGAAAATTCACCTATCATCCATTTTATACTGCATGGACCTTTTGATCAGAATCAAACCAATTTGTCTCCTTCTGAGGAATTTGAACCCACCTTGTTTTGATTGAGTCATGAGAAACAAGTCATTCACATTTCCGTTCACGATCCGTTGTTATTCCGTTTCGTTCACTTTTCTTTTTAAGAGGGGAAGAGTTGTAAAACCCAAAAACTTAACATAATATGAAACGACAAAAATGCCCTCAAAATTGAAATTTTAAGAACTTATAAACCATATATGTAACATCATTGATCTTAACCTAAAGTGATTAAAACCCTAAATACCGAATAAATTAAGTTAACAAAACTATACACTACAAATTAAAAATCACAAAACAAGTTCCGTAAACCATGAGCTATATATATGCTAATCGATTTCTTTTTTTTTATGTGTCACTACACCATAGTTTGGCCCAAGTGAAGAGGAGATATTATTAATTAAGATGTTATTGATATTAAGCCCCTAAAAGACCCAAACCTTGTTTAGCCCACATGATATACACGGTTTTCCCTTTTAACTCCTTAATACCGGCAATCACAAACCCTAGTTCTCTCTCTAAAAAAAAAATAATAATCGGTTCCCTCTTGCTCTCATATTATTCGATCTGTAGCAGCATAAACATGGTGGTTGTGATCATTATCTTCTCGTTCAATTCGTGTCACACGTAAGGTAATCATATACACATATAATGGTAGAACATCACTACATAAAATCATACATGTTGACATAAAATAATGAGTTGAAAACCTTCATATCAATTGACCTAGGTTATGGTTAATTGTTTTGATGATTGTATGTAAAGGTTTAGACCACATTAGAGTCGACCTATATCCGTTCTAACTCAACCCTAATTGCTTTGTATCATTAGAATAATAAAACCCTAAGTGATCACATGAAATATTGAACACTGCTGCTGTCTAGGAATTTTAATCAAATTTAATCGATTGTAATTAAATGATGTGAACATGTATTTGGGTGTTTTCAGAGTCTATAAATAAGTTCATTGAAATAGGTTTTCGGTAAAATTGGTCTCGTATTTTTTTGAACACCTGCAGTTTACGATTTTTATTTCGAAATCTATAAAGAGTTATGACCTAAAATTCTGGAAGAATAATATCTGGGATATAGGCTACTCTCTGGGATTTTTTCAGATTTTTATAATTTTATTTGATGGGGCTGTGAGCTGCTTACTTTTCGTATGTCAAAATTTATCAGTAATCTGGACGACTTGATTTAAATGATTTTTATACCATAGTTATACTTAATAATAAATTCTAGAAAAATTTGGGTAATTTATTAAGGCTTATTGGAGCTTTTTTGAATTTTTAGGAATTTTTATTCTGAGTTCTTATAAGGATGAAAAATCATACAAAACAGGTCTGAATTGTGAGTAAAATCTGTGAAAACTTTTAAGGATATAAAAAAAAAGTGTTAAGTGTTTATTTTTCAAACTAAAGGGTTTAAATGGTCATTTTTCTAAAACTAAAGGGATTAACTTGTAAAACCTTGTAACTTGATAATATTATATTTTTAGACCCTAATCTTATTTAAATGACACTACAACCCCTAAACTTATTAAAATTGTATATTAAACCCTAAAATTATGGAAACTACTTTAAGAACCTTAAACTTATGTAAATGATATTATAAACCTTAAATTACTAATATGGTCATTTTAAATACCTTAAATTGATAACGGGAATGTTAATAACTAAGGTTACTAAATATGGAAACTTGCTATCTTGGAAAGTTACCTAAAATGGAAAGAAAACTAAAATGAAACCTTTATGATTAAGAAAACTATGAAACTTATAAGTAAACCTATAATTCGTGTAGATTCGCGGAAGAAGGAGTTTATTCTGATCCTTATGTTTCTAGTGTATGTTTCCCTGGCGGTTTAAGGTACAGATATTATACCCTTTCTCAGTGAGGGTGTCCTTCTCATGACTTCTGATCTTGTTTCACTATAGGGTTCCCTAATCCATTGTTATGTTCCCTTATACTTTGAATCTTTCCTCATGTTTCACTATAATCTGAGACTTCTTATTTGGGGCTTTCTTACTTGATCTATGCCCTTGCTATGTTCCTTTGATACTTGATATGACTCGTTCGTCACCCTTTAACATGAATATTTGAATCACTTGATACTTTGAAGGATTATTTGACTTTGGTAACTAGATGTGAAAACCTTTCGGAATTATATATGAAAATGTGTGAGAAAAGCTATTTTAAAAAGATGCGATACTACTTTTAAATGAAAGTTACTAAAATTTTTAAGAAAACTATTTTTAAGACCATCTTTATGAAACCGTTATGAAAGACCATTTTTATGAAAACTATTTTGTAAGATCATTTATTATGAAAACCATTTTTGAAAGATTGCTTTAAATGGACTTTTAAATAGAAACCTTTTTAATTGAACTGTTGCTATGAAACTTTGATTATGAACCTGCTGTTATTGACCCTTCTGATATTGAACCATCTGATATTGACCATCTGATATTGACCTTTCTGATACTGAACCATTTGATATTGGACTATTGATATGAACCCTGATATGGACCAATTAATATAATTGAAATGGAAATTGGAATTGAACCATTGATATGAAACTTGAACTTGAATACTTGGTCCACTTGATACTTGACACTTGATACTTGATATTTGGACCACTTGATACTTGATACTTGACACTTGATACTTGATACTTGGTCCACTTGATACTTGATACTTGACCCTTGTTAGACTTAAAGTTCTGTTATATTTGGGAATTGCACTTCTTTCTTTGTACAAGGACTAGTTTAGACAAGTTAGCTAAATTATCCTTGTATTCTTGTAATAAATACCCTTCTATGTCAACACTAGAAGGGTTGGAGATTCATTAATACAAAAGAGGTGTGTGTGTTTTCTCTAGCTTCTCTCTAGAAAAACATACACACCTCGACAGTTACATAAACCGAATATCATGTTCAATCTTTAGTTCGTGTTTATTGTATTTCTCCCACCTCCGTACGTGAATCTTGCTTTATACAATTGGTATCAAGAGCTAACCGGGTGGCCATTCGTGGTGTTTTCAAGGTGATTAAGGTGAGTTATGTTGTGATTAATCTCGGTTTTTCTTCATCTTCTTCAACAGCCGAGTTTATTGCTATATTTAGGTTCGTTTTTGTGTTTGAAATAACCCATCAGTTGCGTTTTTATCATAAAAACGTGAGCTTTTTGTGGTTTTCTAGATTCAGACGCAAGAACATGGCAGAAAATGGGTGTGTTCTTAGCTACTTTGATCCAAAATCACAAAGAAATCTTGTATAAGATTTGTTTGTGAATATTATAATTGGAATATATTGAATATTTTATGGAGAATATTCATGGGTTTATGAAAAAGTTGGTCAAAAGTAGCATAGTTGGTGAGAAAAGGTGTAAGAAGTCAGTGAAAAGTGGTTGGAAAAGGCAAAATGTCGCAGTTGACTTTTATCGCAGTTGACTTCTATCTCGATTGGGATGTTATCGCGATTGGTATGTTATCTCGTTTGGGATTTTATCGCAATTGGGCACCTTTATCGCATTTCAACTCAGATACCTCTATCGCAGTTGAAACTCAGATAAGCATATCGCATTTGGTCCCTATCGCATTTGGTGCTTATCGCATTTGGGACTTATCGCGTTTGGACTTATCGCGTTTGATATTATCGCGATTGTGCCTCTGTCGCAGTTTATCACAAATCACACCTTATCGCATTATGCCAAAAGAACCTATCGCAATTCGACTTTATGTTTATAGCATTTCAAAAAAAAAAAATAATAATAAAATAAAAAAAATCACCTAAATCACCTTGTTTTGGCATATATTACTGGAGGCTTAACGGACTTTTACGCGAGATTCAAATTCTGGTACAAGAGTGAAAATTTTGGCCCAAAATTCAAATTTTTTGGCCAAAATTCGAATTTTTCAGGGAATTTTTGCCGTAAAAATTTCTTAAACTCAAATTTTCCCATCATCATTAGAATTGCATTTTATGGCATTTTTCACAACAAAATCAAAAATGAACTTATTGGACTGCACCTTCAAAATCACCACGGATAGCCGAAAAGATCCTGCTCAAGATTCACAATCAAATGATGATGTGCCCGGTTCGGTGCAAGTTTTAAATTTATAAGGGGGTGAATTACCGAATCTAATAACAACACATACGAGCAAGTATACTCGTCCGTTGTAGCAAGATTTTGATGGTAAGTCGGGATCGTTCGCAGGGATTTGTGTAGTGAATCGAATTGTAAGTTAAAAGCAACTATCTCAAATAAGTAGTAATGATATGATGAAAATTGAAATGATTAAAAACTACACTTGCTTAGACTAGTGTACTACAATTGACTAATATGATTGTGATAACTTTGGAAAACATGTTGGTTGTGATAATTAGTTTTGACACTAATCTATTGTTTCTACAAATTAAACCTTCATCAAGATTTTGGTTTATAAAAACAAGCATTAAGTTTAACCAATCAATTCAAGATCAATTCAAGGTTCATGACTTGGTGTTCCTCAAACACAAAAACAATCTTTTGTCTAATCAAACAAGCTTAGGAAATGGTCAATACAAAAGGTAACCGATTATAGACAAAAGGTCACAATTAAAAGCAAACTATTAATCTCTCTACCTTTTAAGTGGTTTACAATCAATCCGTTTTGATAGACAAAAGCATTTTCATTACAATCACAATTAAGTTCCTTTGTTTAATCAAGAATAGTGGAAAACAACAATCATTCATAGACAAATGATTATAACTAGTGGAATAACAATAGTTCTTTCAACCCTTAAGATTACTAGCACTAGTTAAACTTGATTACCCAAATGTCACTATGAAACTTTATCACAATTGGTTCTTAGAATTGACTTGAAATTGAATTAAAACATGTTATCACAATCATATGCCAATCAATGAATAATACACATCATCTAAGCAAGTGCACAAAGGCACTAGCCACTCATAGCAAACATAAATGTAAACTCAATACTTTGAATATTAGAAACCATGATTGAAAGTCTTACAATGATTTGGAAATAAGATTACAAGTGAAAGACAATGATTCCACAAGCAATGAAAATGGTATAATCGACTTTCTCCCTTCTCCTGGACTTATGGACGAATTTCTGAGTATATTTCTGTGAATGGTTCTCTCCTAGCACTTGTATGTATATATCTATCTCTCTAGATTGATTGGTATATAAATACTCAACAAATGGTTCCATAAATTGCTCTAACCAAGAGTCTAAGTGCATAAATGCTTCTCTTGCTCTCCAAGTAGTATTGAATGGTTAGAATACTGAAAAGAAGGACCTAGAACCGGAGTTATAAAGTCACAATCCTTAATAAAGAAGTCTTGGGTCAAACAGCGACTTCCAACCGATCGGATAGAATGGTCTACCGATCGGTTGGTCTTCTCGGTAAATCCAAATTCACTCCATCCGAATCGGTTACGGGCAGCGACCGATCGGATGGCTATGGCTGATGAACCTTTTTCTTGGACTTTTGCGTACGACTTGTTTCTCGGTTGTAGCTCTTGATTCTTTGATCTTTCCCTTCATCCTTAAGCTTATTAACTCGACTACTCGGACTTTAACTCATTGAAGTACCTTACGGAGCAGAACTTGACACAAGATTCACATGCAATCTCAAATACTTCCTTTTTCCTCATTTTTGCATCTTTTCCATCCATTTTCCTGTCTTTGGCTACAAATGCTTTGCAAACACACTTTGGTACGATTTAGTAGCAAAAGCATATAAATATAACCACAAAACATATATAAAACTACCAATAACGCTATCAAAAACATGTTAGATTTAGGCGTTATCAAATCCCCCACACTTGAACTTTGCTTGCCCTCAAGCAAATCTAGAAATAAAAACAATTTTCCACATGGTATACACAAATGATTAGGAAAATGTGATGCAAATCTATCAAGCACTAGTACAAGCTAGATTCATCGTTTTAAACTTTTATAGTTGAATCATCGAGATGTTTGACAATACCCAAATGATTTTCTTGCATGATACACATTACTAAACACCTCACGAAAGGAAAATGAAATATAATTCACTCAAACACTCATTTGTATGATTGGTGGAGTATATAAGAGGAATGACACTCATTTGCTCAGTCATGATCTAAATATTACCATAGGCTTGTACGAGAAACAAAACTACACCGAAATGTTGTGAGCGCCAAGGATACATATCAAAGAGGGCTTTATTCGGTTTAAGTAAGGGGTTATAAAAGACTATTCGCATGTCTACATAAATAAGCTTAACAGTTTAAGACTAACCACATAACGATGTCAAAATAAACAAATAGATTACAAATCAACTGTACCTTGGTTCGCTAACGACGTTACTTGCATAACGGATGGTCGCCAAAATACGCCCTAGATCGCTAACAACGTTAGTCAATTCCTCAAGAAATCGGATGGTCACTACATGTCCATACACTTAATAATTTCACAAAGTCAAAAAGGGTAGGATAAGGCATGGGATATGTTTATGAAATTGGTTGAACATAAAACAAAATTAGTCAAAGTCTACGAACCAAATGTTACTAGCTATTTCAAACCAATATCATGCCATTTTGTGAAAAACTCCATACTTCCTTTATTCATACTTGATTCACTTAGCCTATTGGCTTATTCTTGTCACCTTATAGTTGCAATGACTTTTCTTCTTTTTCTCTCTCTTTTTTTTTTTTTTTTTTTTTTTTTTTTTTGACTTGTCATCTTATAGTTGCAATGACTTTTCTTGGATAACAACTTTCGGAGTTTACGCTTTCTTTGAACTTTCATGATTTCCACTTAACATCCATCTTGCCAAATAGCTAGCAACCAACCAAGACTTGACTATGGATAAGGCTAGGCTAAAAGGTGTAAAATCTTTTGAATTTTTCTGGATTGCATCAAAAGAAAAGATAGGCTTGGCGGGTGTAACTAGGGTATCTAGCATTAAAGATAAATGCTAACAAATGGGTCCATATGAGTGGTTAACTAGCCAATGTAGCTAGCTAATATAGCATTATATGAAAATGGAAGGCCATTTGGGATAAAACCTAAGATTGCCTCTTATCACGCATATACACTTATATCACAAACGAAATGTGATCTCACAACGGTCTCGTAATGATTTACAAGTACAAGTTCTAGAATAAATAAAATCACCGGCACACTCATAGCAAAAGATCTAAGCATAAAAGATGTATGCTATATATAGAACAGGCTCAAATCCTCACACTTTAGTGGAAAGGGCTATAATCTGTGCTAGCTAATGTTATCGATCCCAGAATGGATTGCAATATTAATCGGGACACATCTCGAATTTTCAAAATTACGGATTTCACCAGTGGATAAATCCAGTTATTCTAGAATATGATCTTTAAAATGACAAAAGACTAGATTACAAGGGCAAACAAAATTTTAAAATTCAGCTCAAAACTACAATCTATTCTTATTTTCCTATTCACCCCCCCCCCCCACACTTAAGTTAAGCATTGTCCTCAATGTGATAAACGACAAAGAATGAAATAGGGAAATAAGAGAATAAACCGTATTTTCTTCTCAAGAGGAGTCTTGATCCTAGCGTCCAAGCTTCGAAATCATTATCTGTAGTAATCTAAAAACAAAAGAAACACACATACGAAATATGTCTTCGCTTTATTCAAAAGACAGTGATACACCCCCACACTTAAGTTCAACTAAGCAATTTAGAAAAACTTTGGGGTTTAATCACAAGAAAATAAAAATGAAAAATAAACATAGCAAACACACGGGTTGCCTCCCGAGAAGCGCTTGTTTTATTAACGAGTCATCAGCCGGACTCGAACTTCTCTCTCTTCATATTGGTGTTGACTTCTTCTTTTGAAATTTTGGAACGTACAGCACATTTCCAATCACTATTCCTTCTCCAGTTTCATCTATGTATTCCAGCTTACCTTTCTCCCACGGTCTTGGTAGAACATCATAGATATAACCAGAATCTTCGGCCCACGGAGTGTTTTTCTTGAAATCGGCCGGGAAGGGTGACATAAAGGTTATAGCTTCATATTCTGATTCAGGCGGAATCTCTTGAATAGAAACTTCATTCATCTGCTCCTTGTCATAGTATAACTTAATTCGGTGCCCATTAACAATGAAACTTCCACCATGTTTGTCATGCAATTCAACATATCCGGATGGAAATCCATGTTTCACTGTATACGGTCCGAACCATTTCGGTTTCAGCTTGGGAGCTTTGAACTTATACTTCATGTTAAAAAGCAGAACTTTGTCTCCAGCTTTGAATTCTTTTCTGATTCTTAGCTTTCTGTCATGATAAGCTTTTGTTCTTGCTTTGTAAAGTTTGGAGTTCTCATAAGCTTGTAGTCTAAGCTCATTGAGTTCATGCAATTGCAAAAATCTCTTTTCTCCAGCTACTTTGAGGTCTGGGTTACAGTTTCTTAATGCCCAGTAAGCGCGATGTTCGATTTCGAACGGCAAATGACAAGTTTTTCCATACAAAAATCTGTATGGTGTTGTACCAATTGGTGTTTTGTAAGCCGTTCGAAATGCCCACAGAGCATCATCTAGTTTTCTCGACCAAACGGCGGGATTGTCTTTAACCGTTTTTTCGAGTATCCTTTTTAAGGCTCTGTTGGTATTTTCGACTTGACCACTGGTCTGTGGGTGATAAGCTGTAGCGAAATGATGATGAACTCCGTATCGCTTCATAATTTTCTCCATTTGTTTATTACAGAAATGGGTTCCACGATCACTTATCAAAGCTTTAGGAATTTCATAACGAGCGAAAAGCTTTTTGAGAAAATTAACAACTACTCGTGCGTCATTTGTGGGTAGAGCTTCCGCTTCAGCCCATTTGGAAACATAATCAATAGCAACGAGAATGTATTCGTATTTGTGTGATTTAGGAAACGGTCCCATGAAATCAATTCCCCAAATATCGAATAATTCACAGACTTGAATGCTCTTCTGAGGCATTTCATCTCTTCGAGACAGACTACCGGATTTTTGGCAAGCATCACAATTCTTAACAAGAGTATGGGCTTCTTTAAAAATAGTCGGCCAATAGAATCCAGCATCAAAGACTTTTTTAGCGGTGGTAGAAGGACCATAATGTCCCCCAGTTGGGCCATGATGACATTCATCGAAAATTCTTCTTGTTTCAGAACCATAAACACATCTTCTAATCATCCCATCGGGACACATTTTGAAAAGATAAGGTTCTTCCCAATAATAATGTTTAAGATCCGAAAAGAATTTACTTCGTTGGGCATGAGTTAATCCTTTCTTTAGAATTCCTCCAACGAGATAATTTGCATAATTGGCAAACCATGGAATTTCGTTCTCATCATCTGTATCAACAGTCATGAGTGTTTCATCTGGAAAATAGTCGTCAATCTCATCTTCTTTTAACTCTTCCAGATTTGGATTTTCTAAACGAGATAGATGATCAGCGGCTAGATTTTCTGCTCCTTTCTTATCTTTGATTTCGATATCGAATTCTTGGAGTAGTAAAATCCATCGGATGAGACGCGGTTTGGCATCTTGCTTCTTAAACAGATATTTTAACGCTGAATGATCGGTGAACACGATTGTTTTCGAAAGTACAAGGTATGATCTGAATTTATCGAAAGCGAAAAAACGGCTAACAATTCTTTCTCTGTAACTGTGTAATTCTGTTGAGCATTGTTGACTGTTTTGCTGGCAAAATATATAGGACGAAAATGTTTCTCTTCTCGTTGTCCTAATACAGCTCCAACAGCAAAATCGCTTGCATCGCACATAAGCTCGAATGGTAGTGACCAATCAGGGGAAACCATAATGGGTGCACTAGTCAGTTGTGTTTTCAATGCTTCGAATGCTTTCATACAGTCTGCATTAAAATCGAAAACAACATCTTTTTCAAGAAGTTTCGTCATTGGACGAGATGTTTTGGAAAATTCCTTAATGAAACAACGGTAAAATCCTGCATGTCCTAGGAAACTTCTAACGGCTTTAACGTTAGTTGGGGGTGGTAATTTGGTAATGACATCGATCTTTGCTTTGTCAACCTCCATTCCTGCGCTGGAAATTTTGTGTCCTAACACAATTCCTTCAGTTACCATGAAATGACATTTCTCCCAATTGAGAACAAGATGTGCAGCTTTACATCTTTCGAGCATTTTATCGAGGTTAGAAAGGCAAGCTTCGAATGAGCTTCCAAAAACTGAAAAGTCATCCATGAAAACTTCCATAGATGTTTCAAGCATATCTTGGAATATGGCAATCATACATCTTTGAAAAGTCGCGGGAGCATTACATAATCCAAAAGGCATACGCTGATAAGCGTAAGTTCCAAAGGGACATGTGAATGTGGTCTTTTCTTGATCAGCTGGATCAATAGGAATTTGAAAATATCCTGAAAAACCATCAAGAAAACAAAAGTATTTGTTTCCTGCTAATCTCTCAAGCATTTGATCCATGAAAGGCAAAGGAAAATGATCTTTTCTGGTGGCTTTATTTAATTTTCTGTAATCAATACATACTCGCCATCCGGTGACAGTTCTAGTAGGAACTAGTTCGTTTCGTTCGTTGGTCACAACAGTCATTCCTCCTTTTTTCGGAACACAGTGAACAGGACTCACCCAAGGACTATCCTCGATGGGGTAAATGATACCTGCATCAAGAAGTTTGATGATTTCTTTTTTAACAACTTCTTTCATGTTGGGGTTGAGTCGACGTTGTCTTTCTACAACTGGTTTGGTATCTTCTTCGAAATTGATTTTGTGTTTGCAAAAATCAGGACTGATTCCTGGGATGTCAGAAGTTTTCCACGCAAAAGCTTCTTTATGCTTCTTAAGAACTGAAATCAGACATTCTTTCTCAAAATCATTGAGCAACGAAGATATGACTACTGGAAGTAGCGAATTGTCTTCCAAGTAAGCATACTCAAGATTTTCGGGAAGTGGTTTCAACTCAAGATCAGTCGGTGGTTCTTGAAGTGATGTTTTGATCCTCATTTGATCATTAAAACTGATTTCCTCAAAATCTTCTTCTATTATCTCTCCTTCTTCTTCTTCTTCTTCATCAATCTTTACTTCCATAAAATCAGCGAATTCTTTATCAAAAGTTGTTTCACTAATCTTCTCTGAAATAGTCATGAATGGATCAGAATCTTCAAGTAATGCATCCAATTCTTCCTCAGTGACTTCATCGATTACATCAATGTTAAAGCAAGTGTCATCATTGGAATGTGGATATTTCATTGCTTTATCGATTAAAAAGGTGATTCTATCCTCTCCAACTCCAAGATTGAGTTCTTTTCCTTTTACTTTGATGATCGCATCAGCGGTGTTTAGAAAAGGTCTTCCTAAAATAAGGGGTACTCTACTATCTTCCTCCATTTCTAAAATCACAAAATCCACGGGAAAAATGAATTTACCTACTTGGACAAGCATATTCTCAGCAATACCAACAGGATATTGGTAAGTATGATTAGCTAATCGGATACTCATCCTTGTGGGTTTCAAGGTATTGATTGAAAGTTTCGTATACAGCGAATAGGGCATCAAATTAATACTCGCACCTAAGTCGGCTAAAGCATCGCATGTGATGTTGTTTCCTAATATGCATGGAATCAGAAAACTTCCGGGATCTCCGAGTTTTTGTGGAATTTTGTTTTGAACAATAGCTGAACATTATTCATTGAGAAAGGTAGCGGATATTTGCTCCAACTTGTTCTTGTTGTTAAGAAGTTCTTTCAAAAATTTCCCGTAATTGGGCATTCCGGCTAAAACATCAATGAGGGGTACATTGAGTCTAACTTCTTTGATTATTTCAACAAACTTCTTATAACGCTCCTCCATTCTTTCTTTCTTAAGGCTCTGTGGATATGGAATTTTTGGAGTGTAAGCCTTTACTGGTGGTTTGGGTTTGGGTTTGGGTGGTGTTTTTGGTGTATTTTCCTTCTTGGATTCTTCATCTTCATCCTCACTATCGAAATTGATAGTTGTGGTGTTGTTTGGGTTGGGTGGTGGATCATAAGACAGACCACTTCTTGTGAATACAACATTGATATGCTCATTTCTGGTTTGTGGTGGACGATAAGTCTTATCATTCGATGATGATGGTTTTGGGTTGGTTTGGGTGTTACTAGGCAACGAACCTGATGGTCGGGAAGAAATTTGATCAGAGAGTCTACCAAATTTGTTTTCAAGATCTTGGATAGATGCTTGATGATTTTTCTGACCTTGCTCAACTTTGGTCTTGAGATTGAAAAATTGATTCTTGACGAACTCGTTGGTTGATTTTTGAGCAGTGACGAATTCTCTCATCATTTTTTCAAAATCTGTTTCTTCAGGTTTCTTGTCGGAATTTTGTGAGGTTTGGTTCTCTACTTTTGGTTGGGACTCATGGTTGTTATCCCTTTGTCGGCGATCTTGCCAACTAGCAGAGTTTCGTCCGTAATAATTTCCACGATATCCTCCTCCTCGGTATCCTCCTTGGATGTAATTAGCTTCTCCTTCTTTTGGTTGATCCATAGGTTGATCATCGCATTCTGATGATGGGTGGTTACCTCCACAGTTGTTACAACCATCTCGCATTTCTTTCATCTCTCCTCTAAGATCTTTGTATTGCGAATCGATTTTGGAAACCAAGGTTTCCATTTTCTCCATGAGTTTAGATGAATCAGAACTTTTGGCAAAAGCAACGGTTTTTCTTAAGGGTTTTGTCTTGGCATCTTTTGACCAGTCGAGTTTGAGAAGAACTCGGTCTTCAAGCAATTGGTAGGCCTGGTTAGGAGTCTTATAAAGAAAAATTCCTCCAGCATCAAGAATTCCTTGAGATGTTTCATCAAGTCCATGGTAAAAGATTTGGATAATGGTTCCTCGTCCTAAACCATGTCCATGACAACTTCGAAGTAAATCCTTCATACGAAGCCAGGCTTCGACGAGTGATTCGTTAGGATTTTGTGTGAAAGCACGAATTTCTCCCATGAGTCGATCAAACATTGCAGGTGGAAAGAATCGGCTTACAAAAGCTTGCCTCATCTCCTCCCAAGTAGTGATGATTCCTGGTGTTAATTCGTTATACCACACTTTTGCATCTCCAGCAAGTGATGACGGAAAAAGTTTGAGTTTAATGGCATCAACATTTGTATCTCTGTATCGAAACATGCCACAAATTTCAATGAATTCGGCAACGTGTTTGTGAGGATCGGCCCTCGAACGGCCATCGAATTGACGGTCTTTGATCATAGAAAGATGGTGACCTTTCACGGTGAAATTGTCACCTAAGTTGACAGCAACAATAGCAGCTCCAGGAGTGGGTGCTACGGCTCGGTTTGCTTCCCACATGGGTCTATCGTCAGCCATGGGAAAAGGTTGATCAGTGAATGGGTTATAAACGACTTTGGATTCAAAAAGGTTATCAAAAGTTGGGTTTGGTACTCTTGGTACACGATTGGCTAGTGGAACAAAGGGTGTTCTTCTTCTTCTTCTAGATCTTGTTCGAATCAAACTTTCGGGATCGAAAAGTGGTGGAATTGGTTCTACTCCAGTTGATCGAGTGTTCATACAATTCCCCAACGAATCGAGGCAATGTCTAAACAAACGAGCAAAGAATGAAAACAATTTGAAAAGATCAGAATCGTCCAAACCGATCGGATAGAGCAGTCTACCGATCGGATAGATCTCTCGGTAAATTTGATTTGAAGGATCCGATCGGATGGAAGTGTCCGCCGATCGAATGGTTCTCTCGGTAAATGAAAATTTTGGAAAACCGATCGGATGGATGAACAGCCGATCGGATGGGCAGCTCGGTAAATTTTTTTTTTTTTTTTTTTTATTATACGAAAACTAACTAAATGAGAATTGGACTAAAAACTTACAGAAACACGATCAAAATCCCCGGCAACGGCACCAAAAACTTGATGTGCCCGGTTCGGTGCAAGTTTTAAATTTATAAGGGGGTGAATTACCGAATCTAATAACAACACATACGAGCAAGTATACTCGTCCGTTGTAGCAAGATTTTGATGGTAAGTCGGGATCGTTCGCAGGGATTTGTGTAGTGAATCAAATTGTAAGTTAAAAGCAACTATCTCAAATAAGTAGTAATGGTATGATGAAAATTCAAATGATTAAAAACTACACTTGCTTAGACTAGTGTACTACAATTGACTAATATGATTGTGATAACTTTGGAAAACATGTTGGTTGTGATAATTAGTTTTGACACTAATCTATTGTTTCTACGAATTAAACCTTCGTCAAGATTTTGGTTTATAAAAACAAGCATTAAGTTTAACCAATCAATTCAAGATCAATTCAAGGTTCATGAGTTGGTGTTCCTCAAACACAAAAACAATCTTTTGTCTAATCAAACAAGCTTAGGAAATGGTCAATACAAAAGGTAACCGATTATAGACAAAAGGTCACAATTGAAAGCAAACTATTAATCTCTCAACCTTTTAAGTGGTTTACAATCAATCCGTTTTGATAGACAAAAGCATTTTCATTACAATGACAATTAAGTTCCTTTGTTTAATCAAGAATAGTGGAAAACAACAATCATTCATAGACAAATGATTATAACTAGTGGAATAACAATAGTTCTTTCAACCCTTAAGATTACTAGCACTAGTTAAACTTGATTACCCAAATGTCACTATGAAACTTTATCACAATTGGTTCTTAGAATTGACTTGAAATTGAATTAAAACATGTTATCACAATCATATGCCAATCAATGAATAATACACATCATCTAAGCAAGTGCACAAAGGCACTAGCCACTCATAGCAAACATAAATGTAAACTCAATACTTTGAACATTAGAAACCATGATTGAAAGTCTTACAATGATTTGGAAATAAGATTACAAGTGAAAGACAATGATTCCACAAGCAATGAAAATGGTATAATCGACTTTCTCCCTTCTCCTGGACTTATGGACGAATTTCTGAGTATATTTCTGTGAATGGTTCTCTCCTAGCACTTGTATGTATATATCTATCTCTCTAGATTGATTGGTATATAAATACTCAACAAATGGTTCCATAAATTGCTCTAACCAAGAGTCTAAGTGCATAAATGCTTCTCTTGCTCTCCAAGTAGTATTGAATGGTTAGAATACTGAAAAGAAGGACCTAGAACCGGAGTTATAAAGTCACAATCCTTAATAAAGAAGTCTTGGGTCAAACAGCGACTTCCAACCGATCGGATAGAAAGGTCTACCGATCGGTTGGTCTTCTCGGTAAATCCAAATTCACTCCATCCGAATCGGTTGCGGGCGGCGATCGATCGGATGGCTATGGCTGATGAACCTTTTTCTTGGACTTTTGCATACGACTTGTTTCTCGGTTGTAGCTCTTGATTCTTTGATCTTTCCCTTCATCCTTAAGCTTATTAACTCGACTACTCGGACTTTAACTCATTGAAGTACCTTACGGAGCAGAACTTGACACAAGATTCACATGCAATCTCAAATACTTCCTTTTTCCTCATTTTTGCATCTTTTCCATCCATTTTCCTGTCTTTGGCTACAAATGCTTTGCAAACACACTTTGGTACGATTTAGTAGCAAAAGCATATAAATATAACCACAAAACATATATAAAACTACCAATAACGCTATCAAAAACATGTTAGATTTAGGCGTTATCAAATGACAATGGTTAAATTATTAGCTGTGACTACAGGGATGATCTGTTATTATTTATTCGGGTTTGAAGTAAGGTTTTACGGACGCGTGTACTTATTTCATCTTCTTTCTTTCTACCATCCCGCGAAGATGACTTGTTTTGGCATATATTAATGGTGACGAAGACTTGCATATCTAGTTACTTTTGTGATTCTCTCTCTATACTCACAAAGTAGCTATCACTTTAAGGAGTTACGTTGTAGTACTCAGTGTCTCACGTAGTTGAGGATATCTCAAGAGGTCTTGTACTAATACTTCTGTTAAGGGTATAGGTTACACCGTTCTTAGTCACAAGGATAGTACAAGCTTAAGTCACAAATCTGGGTGATTTTACTTCATTCTCAAGTTAGTCATATTGGGTCTTCTTCTCAAGTGGTTACTACATGAAGCCGTTGTTTTTTATACAGGAGTTATATTGGGTTATCGACATCTTCTCACAGGCTGATTGGGTTTAATGATAAAGTGCTTCCAGTTTACATTTCACGTACACATCATTATGCTGATTCCGATAAATCGTAACCAACAGGGGAGAAAAATGTGTAAATTCCAGTGATGATGATGATGGAACTTTCTTGGAGAAAGAAAAGTGCATTTCCGGATCTTAATTGATTCTGGTGCTACGGTTACAACTTTGGGGGAGAGAAATCATCAGACAAGTTACCCGTGACAAACGATATGGGTCAACTTGTTACTTTGAAGATTACCATTTCAAGTGTACATTACGGGCTGATCCCTCATGGAAAAATAACTGGGATGCATTTGGTGAGATGAAGATGTTGATAACTTATTCCCTCGAACGGAAAATCTTGAAGAAGGTCGAGTCTACAGTCTGTTCTTCATTTTCCGCTGCATGTTAGAAGACTAAAGACGAAATGCATTTAAGTATCAAAAGGCTTCTTCAGATTCAGGTGATGACATCAAATAACGACATATTATTAGCATCATTTATCCTATGTTAATGACTTGTTTTATATCACTTTATATGAGAATTGACACTTAATCGTTTACTTTTGTAATTCTCAGTATAAACAAGCATTTGGTGAAAGTTAATGATTTCGGACGGAAATTGGAGCAAAATGAATCAAGTTGGAAAAGTCTGCTGAATTGAAGAGATTAAAGACCATTGCCTGACTTTGAAGCATGCGCCGCATCTGATTTTATCATGCGTCGCATATGAAACTTTGGTCAACGAATAAGAACCAACTTGTTCTACTCCAGATACGCCGCATCGGACCAATCCGATGCGCCGTATTGGCCATACACAATCCTTACCAAAGAAATCAAGTGGAGATTAGAAGCTTAATGAAGAAGTCAAGATTACAAGTCGACACTTGAAGATGCTTTCGTATTTTGGCCATAAAATCTTCATCCGGACTCCGATTTAGTTGATTCAAGCGGCCACGCGAAGAGAAAAAGAAAATCTATCTGAATCTGAAGGAGATGCGGCGCATCTGGTCCTTAGATGCGCCGTATTGGGAGATGAGGCGCATCTGGTCTTTAGATGCGCCGTATTGGGTCAGTTTCAGACTTGGAGGCTACGTTTACTTATAGATGCGGCGCATCTAACTCTCTAGATGCGCCGTATCGACCCAGATTTCAGAATCTATAAATACCGAGCTCATTAACGAATTAGGGTATCATTGGGGACCCTTGGGGTCGTTCCCAGAAGACTAAAAACCCCTCCAAACAGCAGAAGACCTCCTTGAAGATCCAATCATCCTAGAAGATCATCTCAAGAACCTTATATTAAGTGTAATCGTTCGGTTAGCGTATCGTTTTCATTATGAATTCTTATTCGTTTGCTTTGATTACAACTTTATGTATTGTTACTGAGATTATGGGCTAACACCCTTAGGTGTTAGCCAAGTTTATGAAGTCTATTTAGTTTATTTGTGTTCTTGATTACGTGTTTGCTTTGTTATTGGATTGGGTGCTTATCGATAAAAACTCGTTTATTGCTTATAACTAGTAAAAGTCTATGTAACTAGATTATGAACTTATTGGTTTAATGTGGTAACTTAACTATCTGTAATTGTGGTTACTTTAATTGATCATAAAGTGTAGTAATCCGAATCCTATTAGACGGCTTAGAGGGAACACACCAGAACCGTGCCTTATGCCACTATTAGGACTAGTAGCGCGTAATGCCAAACTAGGTTAGACGGTTTAAAGCGATAAGTTAGTATTGATGCTAGATAGGTCACTATGATCATGTCCTCTTTCCCACCACGATGGTAGGTTATTCAATTGTGACAGGATTAATAATCGGATTGATGGCAAAACAATTGAATGAATTAAAACAAGTAGACATTAGCACATATATAACTATAAGATGGATTAGACTTGGCTAGCATGTTCTTCTATCATTGAATTCACATTTTCTTTTAATTAGTTTAATATTTATTTTCTCGTATTTAGTTTAATTAAACACACAAAATCGTGATAGCCTCTCAGGCTAAAACCCCCAAAGTATTTACTTGCTTTCTAGGTTAGTTAGTTTAGTAATTAGAATACCTTTAGATCACTTTAGCTTCGCTCCTAGTGAACGACCCTTGCTTACCTAGAAACTATACACATTGACCGGGTACACTGCTCGTTAGTGTTTTAGTCTATAGGTTAGTTCGGCAAAATATAAATTTAAAACTTGGTAGATTTTTATAGACCTAAAAAAAAACACATCAAGTTTTTGGCGCCGTTGCCGGGGAGTGAATTTATCTTTTTACTAGTTTTATTGGTATTTTTATGTTTGTGTTTGTTTTGTTTACCTGTTAGTTTGTTTATATTCTGTGTGTCTGTCTCAGAAGGGAGATACGGCGTATTCTTGTCTGTGAATACGGCGCATCTTTCTGGTTTCAATACGGCGCATTCTTGTCTGTGAATGCGACGCATTGACGTTCTGTGGCCAAAAAAAAATAAAATAAAATAAAATAAAATAAAATTTTATAAAAAAAATGTTGCAGGAAGATAATACGGCGTATCCATTGTCTGTTGGATACGGCGTATTAACTTATGTCGATACGGCGTATCTATTGTCTGTTAGATACGGCGTATCGATTTTCCGTGACCCCAAAAATATTTTTCGTTTTTTTTTTTAATCTTTTGTGTGTGTTTAAATTTTATTAAAAAAAAAAAAAAAAAAAAAAAAAAAAGTCCTGGTTACTGCTAGTTTTCTTGGTTGTTTATCTCTCAGGTAATAATTAAGATTGACAATCCGAAAATTAGGGTGCAGTCAGGCTCGTGACTCGAACAAAAACAAGCGCTTCGTGGGAGGCAACCCATGCTTATCTTTTAATTTATGTCAATTTAATTTTCTGTCGAATCTGTCCCAGGTCTTCGATGCGGCGTATCCAACCCCTATGGATACGGCGTATCGAATCATCTGGAATACTTTAGTCCGAACTGTTTTGCTGACATCAATGCGGCGTATCTATCTTTTTAGATACGGCGTATCGACCTGCCAGAATTGAATACAGTTCTTTGTTTTTCTTTTGTTTATCGTTTTCTAACCGATGATTAATGAGATGTTTCTCGAGATTTGTTTTTCCTGTGGTCTCTATATTTTTACAGGTCCGGAATATTGAAGATGTTGATGGACTCCCGCATTTTATACGCTCGCACACTTACATTGGAAGATCATACCGAGCAAATCTCAGGGGAGTTCTCCGTTCTAATTCTTTCAATCTCTTGTTTTTAATTTCAAATACAAACAACGAGGACGTTGTTTAACTTAAGTGTGGGATGGAGAATTAGAACGTTTACTTGTCCTAAATTTTCAAAAATATGCTTTAATCTATGCTTAATTATCAAAATTTAATTTTTTTTAGCATGTTTTTGTTTAATCTAAAGTTGCATAGCTGCACACATAACCTTATTTTCAAAAATTGTGAACTTATCAAAATTCACAAATCTATGAGTGTGCCGGTGACTTGTAAACTTTAGAACTTGGCTTGTATACTATTCGAGACCACCATAATAAGTATTATCTACATAATTGGAGTGACTTGTCTAACAAGGTAAATTTCTAGGATTACACCCAAATAGCCTATTATATGTTATGTGATATTAGCTAACTACACTGGTTAGTTAACCCTCGTATAAACCCTTTTGTTACTCTCACTTTTAGAGTAAGATACCCCTAGAAAAACACTCAGAGCCATTCCTTTCGTTTCTTACACCTATGTTTAAAATGTTTCGTTACACCCTTACACCTTAGCCTACCCTGTAGATTAGAATCCGTGGTTGGTTAATTGCTATAGGCAAAGTGTGTTTCCTTACATTACTTGTGTTCGTGTGCGTAATTCATTATCTATGGTTAGGTCGGGAAATTGCACAATGCAATTGGAGTGAAAGTAAATATTGTATATCTTTGAGTTTATTTTTCGTGTGTTTACTACTTTCGCTATTAGCGTTATTTCTGAAAGTGTGAAAAGTATGGAAAAATTATCCAGAAAGAAAGTTATAGTGATGTGGTGAAATTTTACACATCTATGTTTATGTTTCAAAAAAAAAAAAAAAAAAAAAAAAAAAAAGAAAAGAAAAAGAAAAAGAAGAAAGTTGGAAGTTTGCTAAACCAACAATGTAAAGTTATGTAAGTGGTTCATATGGCCGCTAATTGTTGTACTATATCTATGGATTGAATGGGAATTGGCAGTTATGGGAACGCCAATTAAGGTTTATTCTTTGATTAAGATCTTGTTGAGTATAATTCGTGTCTACCTAAAGCGTGTGTTTCAAGTGTTAAAGCGTGAGTTATTCAATGATATGAGTCTTATTCATGGGATGGTTGGGATAGTGATTAACCACACTTAGGATTTTAATTTATTTGTTTTGTTTAATTTTCATTTTACACCAATTTGTATCCCAAATATTATCCATACCCTATATTATTCTTGATCCAAACCTTTGATTTATTGAGATTAGGGATTTGAGCAATCTTAGGTATCGTAGTCGTGGATTCGGCTATGTATTTATGATTTTGTCGCCCTTTTTGATATAATATTATTGGTAAAGATTACTTGGTCCTATCTTTAGCCTATTCGAGTTAAGGATTTGAGCAATTGCAAGTATCGTGTTCGTGGATTCGATCATGTATTTGTGATTTTGTCGCCTTTTCTGGAATTTGAGATCGATAGAGATTAAGAAGAATGATTAACCCTTAACCAACAAACCCTTTTTACCGCTTTAGACTTGTTATTCCTTGGCTTTAGTGGGGGAGATGCGTATACTTGCCAAGCTTATGATAGAATATTCGTCACGACTGGACAATTAAACGATTAGATTTGCTTTTATCGAAATATTTTATTTTGTTTCTAATTCGTTAAGTGTTTGGTTGTGCAATTATGATAAAACGAATAAATGCTTAATTGTAAAAATACATCCTATTCAGGATACATTTTCATAAGTTATAATCTAAGGTTTACTTGAGGACAAGTAAAGTTCAAGTGGGGGGATATTTGATGACATCAAATAACGACATATTATTAGCATCATTTATCCTATGTTAATGACTTGTTTTATATCACTTTATATGAGAATTGACACTTAATCGTTTACTTTTGTAATTCTCAGTATAAACAAGCATTTGGTGAAAGTTAATGATTTCGGACGGAAATTGGAGCAAAATGAATCAAGTTGGAAAAGTCTGCTGAATTGAAGAGATTAAAGACCATTGCCTGACTTTGAAGCATGCGCCGCATCTGATTTTATCATGCGTCGCATATGAAACTTTGGTCAACGAATAAGAACCAACTTGTTCTACTCCAGATACGCCGCATCGGACCAATCCGATGCGCCGTATTGGCCATACACAATCCTTACCAAAGAAATCAAGTGGAGATTAGAAGCTTAATGAAGAAGTCAAGATTACAAGTCGACACTTGAAGATGCTTTCGTATTTTGGCCATAAAATCTTCATCCGGACTCCGATTTAGTTGATTCAAGCGGCCACGCGAAGAGAAAAAGAAAATCTATCTGAATCTGAAGGAGATGCGGCGCATCTGGTCCTTAGATGCGCCGTATTGGGAGATGAGGCGCATCTGGTCTTTAGATGCGCCGTATTGGGTCAGTTTCAGACTTGGAGGCTACGTTTACTTATAGATGCGGCGCATCTAACTCTCTAGATGCGCCGTATCGACCCAGATTTCAGAATCTATAAATACCGAGCTCATTAACGAATTAGGGTATCATTGGGGACCCTTGGGGTCGTTCCCAGAAGACTAAAAACCTCTCCAAACAGCAGAAGACCTCCTTGAAGATCCAATCATCCTAGAAGATCATCTCAAGAACCTTATATTAAGTGTAATCGTTCGGTTAGCGTATCGTTTTCATTATGAATTCTTATTCGTTTGCTTTGATTACAACTTTATGTATTGTTACTGAGATTATGGGCTAACACCCTTAGGTGTTAGCCAAGTTTATGAAGTCTATTTAGTTTATTTGTGTTCTTGATTACGTGTTTGCTTTGTTATTGGATTGGGTGCTTATCGATAAAAACTCGTTTATTGCTTATAACTAGTAAAAGTCTATGTAACTAGATTATGAACTTATTGGTTTAATGTGGTAACTTAACTATCTGTAATTGTGGTTACTTTAATTGATCATAAAGTGTAGTAATCCGAATCCTATTAGACGGCTTAGAGGGAACACACCGGAACCGTGCCTTATGCCACTATTAGGACTAGTAGCGCGTAATGCCAAACTAGGTTAGACGGTTTAAAGCGATAAGTTAGTATTGATGCTAGATAGGTCACTATGATCATGTCCTCTTTCCCACCACGATGGTAGGTTATTCAATTGTGACAGGATTAATAATCGGATTGATGGCAAAACAATTGAATGAATTAAAACAAGTAGACATTAGCACATATATAACTATAAGATGGATTAGACTTGGCTAGCATGTTCTTCTATCATTGAATTCACATTTTCTTTTAATTAGTTTAATATTTATTTTCTCGTATTTAGTTTAATTAAACACACAAAATCGTGATAGCCTCTCAGGCTAAAACCCCCAAAGTATTTACTTGCTTTCTAGGTTAGTTAGTTTAGTAATTAGAATACCTTTAGATCACTTTAGCTTCGCTCCTAGTGAACGACCCTTGCTTACCTAGAAACTATACACATTGACCGGGTACACTGCTCGTTAGTGTTTTAGTCTATAGGTTAGTTCGGCAAAATATAAATTTAAAACTTGGTAGATTTTTATAGACCTAAAAAAAAACACATCATCAGGGCAATCATCAGAAAGGTTGTCTGTTTGGGGGAGAGCACTATTTAGGGGAGAGCACTCAGGGCACTCTGAATTAAACCCCTAATTAGATTTGCTCACCTGGTTCGTCTGCAAGTAAAGAAATGAAAGCTGAGAAGATTCTACAAACTGAACGAAGTAATGACGTTTGAAGACTATTCTCTGTGCTTATGGTTTATATTTTACTTGTAGGGAACATTGTAAGCAATTCCCATATAACATCACTTTGGGGAGAGATTGTTAGACTTAAAGTTTTGTTATATTTGGGAATTGCACTTCTTTCTTTGTACAAGGACTAGTTTAGACAAGTTAGCTAAATTATCCTTGTATTCTTGTAATAAATACCCTTCTATGTCAACACTAGAAGGGTTGGAGATTCATTAATACAAAAGAGGTGTGTGTGTTTTCTCTAGCTTCTCTCTAGAAAAACATACACACCTCGACAGTTACATAAACCGAATATCATGTTCAATCTTTAGTTCGTGTTTATTGTGTTTCTCCTACCTCCGTACGTGAATCTTGCTTTATACAACCCTTGACCCATAATTTGAGACTACGAGCCACTACTAGGCATGAGGGTTTCATGTCCATGTCATTGATGCACCGATGGCATGACTCTAGGGCAGGAGAGTGATGACCTGTCCCATCCCTGACTTGATTGGATTTGTTACGTAGAGGCAGACTTTGGCCACCTGGGGCGTATGGATGCATCCTAGATTTGACTTGACTTGACTTGACTTGTTTTGATTAATTGTTATATTAGGTGACTGATGGGTGTGTGCGATACACGTATTTCACCTCTTGGGAGCTTGTGACTCCACCCCTTGGAGGTATCCCCTCATATTATACTTGGCATACCGAGGTCACCCCTCCGTATACATGTATACTTGTTTACTTGATTTGACTTGGCTCGTAGTGGACTACTGTTTCTGTTACCTTATAACCTTGTACTTAGTATTCCGAGGTCACCCCTCCGGATACATACTTGACCTGACACTTGACTTGATACTTGACTTGACTTGATTTGACTTGGGCTCGGGTTGGGATTACGGTTCCCTTTACTCTTATCTATTGTAACTATTTCTTGACTCTTGATATTCTGCATAACCTTTTATATCTATTTCTTTCCTAACTCTTGTTATATCTTGCATTCTTTCGCTTACTTCACTATCCCATTTCTACTGCTTTGTTATCTTTATATCTATTCACTGAGCTCTCGTAGCTCAGCCGCATTTCTTTTCCTGCGGCAGATTTTAGTTTGGAAGCTGGGTATGAGTGGAGAGTACCTTAGACTTAAAAGACCTTACTAGCTGCTTTGGATTAGAGTTGACTAGAAGAGCTTATTTTCAGACTTAGTAATTATTGTATATCTCATTTGTAACTTGGTAGTTCAGATTTTCCATTGTAACCGTTGAAATTCAATTGTATTATTTATGTCATATGCTTGTGTTTGTTCTGATATGAAACCATTATTGTGTCATCTCTACCCTTGTCGGGTTGGGGTGTTACAGAATCCATAAAACCTGAATATCAGATGAAAAAATAGAATCAGTTAGCTTATAATTGAGCTTAATGACTTGTTAGAAATGAAGCTGGGCGATATTTACGTGAATTGGAATAGACAACTAATATGCGTATAACGCAGGGTCTGTTAATGTAATATTAGGATAGTTGTCTTGTAAGTCATATAAATACCCCTCAATTCTCCATTTGAGGGGTGTGGCTGTGAATCATTTGTCTTTCATATCAATAATATCAAGTTTCACTCTCCACCTTCTCTCTAAATTCTCTCACTAAAAGTAAACATGAATCTCTTCTATGTTCGTGAACCTCGTCCTCCTGATGGTGATAAAGACGATTCTTGGTCTTTACATGACTCAAATAGCTTAGAATTCAGATTAAATAAATTAACAACGATAAAAAATTAGGGTTAGGTGATGTACGGGATGAAGAAGGTGATCGACTGATGAATTAAGCAGCAAAAATTAGAGTTTATTGATGTACGGGATGAAGAAGGAAATCGAATGATGAATTGATTAGAGAGAAGAAAGAAACACACACTTTCTGTGTTTGAAAAAATGACGAATTAGTTGAGATGGTTGTAAAAAATTATATTTATATAGTCCAAAAATACCCTTGTAGTGTAAATGATAAGTTTAATCTCAGCTTTTAGATCAAAATGAATGGAAGGTAGGGATTGATC
Organism: Artemisia tridentata subsp. tridentata; assembly: GCA_021014915.2. Lineage (NCBI taxonomy): Eukaryota > Viridiplantae > Streptophyta > Magnoliopsida > Asterales > Asteraceae > Artemisia > Artemisia tridentata. The sequence continues at coordinate 513,202,983 of CP139508.1, read as the reverse complement.
CCTTTGTATGTAAGCAATGTTTAGTCCTCAAATGATCTTTTGTCTTTTAACATATTAAACCATGCATTGGATGACTAATCCAATTAGCTAGCTAAGAGCACGGCTGATTTCAATTAATCAATTAGATGAAGGAATTTAGAAACGCTTCTCCAAAACTACTTATATTCTTTTGCAAACATGACTTTTCACAGCGGGAGAGGTGGATCATGCTGACTCTTGGAATAACACTGTTAAAAAAAGACACGAATAAAAAATGAATAAAAGAAGACTTTGGACTAATACATATATAGATATTTTAAGCTGTGAGATACCATTTCAGACATACCCACGTTGATAGAAATTAAACAACAAATCAACTAAGTATTTTTATTTGAGCAGTGGGTAGCCCTTTAGAGATGACTAAATCATCGGTATTAATTAAAAAAGTAAAATGTTGATAAGACAAATATATTAGATGCATCCCCTTTAACAACACTCTTAAACTTTACAAGGTTGGAAACTTACATACGCTCTAAGAAAGATTTGGTAACTTTGGCGCCAACACAACCCTAATTAAATCAAAATGGTTTAAAAACCTAATTCAATCTCAACATTAACTTTGTGCGCCCAAAATCAAATCAAGTACAAACCCTAACATACTTCTAATCATCTGATTCACAAAGCACCTAAAATCAAAACCCTAATTCAATGACAAAAAGAGAATTCTCCAAAAATCACAATCAAGTGGCATTTCTCCAAAGGGTCCCAGAGGCTGAAGGATTTACTGAAGTCATCGACTTTCTTAATGCTACCCATCTTAGGTATGCATTAACAGTTAATCCCACTATATATATTTCCCACATGAAACAGTTTTGGTCTACTGTTAAGCCCAAAACTAGAAATGGGAAAGAATATTTGAAAGCAATGGTAGATGATAAAAGAATAATTGTTTCTGAATCAGTTATAAAAGAAGTACTTCATTTTACAACTGATGAACAAAGACTTTGTTTTGATAATGCTACCATCTTTCAAGAACTTCAAAGAATTAGGTATGAGAGAAAAAATGATTGTTTAAAGTTTTTCAAAGGTTACCTCTGCCCACAATGGAAGTTTCTTCTCCACACCCTTCTATATTGTCTTAGTCCTAAAACTACAGGGGGTGGAATGAGTTAAGTACAACTCAAGCATCAGCCTTGATTTGTCTGGCCATAGGACAACACTTTAATTTTTCGGCTATGATTTTGGATGGGTTGAGAAAGTAAATTTCTGGAAAAGTTTATGTTTATCCAAGGTTTTTACAATTAATCATTAATAGTCAATAAAAGAAACCTAAGGTACATAAACAGACTCATAAAAGTCTTGAGCTTATCAGCAAAATGTTCTCTTATTTAAGAAAGAATGGGACTGGATTCTCTGGGATTGTCACACCCCTAACCCCACACATACTTCAAATGGCTGCTACCCAACCCACAAACACCCCTGAAGAATCTCACCACACCCAATCATCAAATGACAACACTAAGGGACCTCAAATCACTGTTGATCAGGATACACATGAGGCTGTCACAGTGATGGAGGTGACATGATGGAAGAGGCTGACATTACTCTTCCAGGGTTAAAAGCTGGACAGGACAGTCTTAACATCCTTAAGACCTCAACCATGGCAACATCTACTGTGGAAGGTTCTCATGAACCTGAAATAGAAGGTGGAAACCCCAGCCAAATGGCTCAAATGGGGGGCTCAGATGATCAACCCAGGGTTGATGCTGAGTTTGGACCCAATGAATCACCTCTCATGTCAGGTCACACAGACCGAAGTGAGGAGGGTAGATATGAAACTAATGAATTGATGGATGATTTTGTACAAAATGACTGATGATCCACCTCTCGGGTCAGGTCACACAGACCGAAGTTGTAAAACCCGAAAAATCTAAAACATGTAAAATGACCAAAATGCCCCTACAAGTTTAAAAATAAATTAAAAGCTTATAAAGTATCAAATAAATTCCAAACTTCTGGCAATGCACAAGATATGATCCCAAATAATTTTGAGAACTTCATTTGACATTTATACAAGTGGAAAAATTACAATTTTACCCCTACCCAAACCGTATGAAATTAAAAGTATTATTATGATATTTTAAATTAGTAAATATGGTAAGTATTAAGGATTAAATCAATCAAAATCAATCCCAACTTAAATTCCAGCCATATTGCCGAAATTTGTGGTCCTATTCCCCCCCTTGACTCGGTTTCTTTTTTTTTAAATCAATCACAACCTTTTTGTTTCAAACCCTAAGTGCCGAGAGGAATAACACACACAAACAAAATCATTTGGCCTCCATTCGACACCCTAAAAATCCAAACTCATTTTTCTGTGATCAATCATCATCCAAGGAGTACTAGAAAAATCATTTTGAAGGTGTTCATCGTTCAAATCGATCGTGGTGAATTTTTGTAAGTCGCGACATACAAAAGAGGTATAATTCGTTTTGATTCACTCGACCTTTGTAAAATTCGTCTCTTATTTTTCTTGTATTCCTCACATCATATGTGACCTGTGAAAATTGGTTTCATGATTTTTAGATCGTTTTTGAAGTCGTGGTGATTTTTGACCCGTTTTGGCTAATCGCGTACAAAAGAATTCGTACACCTCATTCCACACGTTCAAATCTTGATTTGGTATTTTTCTCAGACCCTATATCTGTTAAGAACATCAAATAAAATGTGTAATTCAATCCATGCATGTTATATGAATTATTTGGGGTTTAAATAAATAAAACAATGCGTAATTCATTTAAAATACCATACGAATTATAAGGGCTGTAAATATATTTTATTTTCGTGTCTTATAATCATATGAAGTCTGGAAAAATGATTAAATGATTTATCATGGCTTGAATATGGTTTTACGAATTTATTTTGTTATTAGGGTTTTAAAAATTAAAAGCGTATAAAGTGTATAGAAAGTGTACGATCTGATTTGGGTGAGTTAAGGCTTGTTCTTATGATTATAAATGAGGTCAAATGATGAAGCAAGGATTAAAAATGATTAGAGAATGTTAGGGTTTGATTTTGTGAAGTTAAAAGTGTTATCTTGTGGTTTTTAAAAGTTTAGGGTAGATTATGTAACTTCTAAAACTCTTGGGTTATTTTTAAAACTTATTTTGGAACATGTACCTACTGTATAAAATATAAAAAGAGGGGGTCTAGTGTCATTTTTGTATTTTAAAGGATTAAAATGTTTCTAGGGTTTAATTAAGGTACGAATTATAAAATAATTAAATGGAGGGACTAAACTTGTAATTTCTGGAAACTTGGGGCTGTTTTGAGTAATATAATCTATTCAGGGGGTTATGTGTAAATTTGGTGATTTAATGGGTTATTATGTAATTATTAATAATATAAAGTTGAAATTGTAAAATAAGGGACTAAATATGTAACTTTGAAAACTGGAGGGGCCTATTGTGTAAATTCTGTAAAATTGAGGATACATTCTTATAATATGATAAAATGAATGACCATTGTGAAACTTTGATAAATTAAGGGTCTAAAGTGTAACTACGAACAATTGAAGGGTTAAAGTGTAACTTTTGAAATTAAAGGGGTATAAAGTGTAAATTATGAAACCTAAAGGACTACAAGAGTAACTTGATGAATCTAAAAGGCTAAAATGGAAAGTTACTTAAAAAGGAAGGGTTTGTAATTCTTGTCTACCCTCTAGGTGTGAAGAAAGAGAGATCCTGATCCACTCTGTGTCATCCATTTCTGATTTGTGTTTGCTTCTGGAATAAGGTACAGATATTCTGACCTCCTCTGTAAGGTTTCCTATGATTCTTTTCTGATCTGTTAAATCTCTGATTTGATACTCTGTTACGATCCTTTGCTATGACACCTTTGCTTCGACCTTTGATCTCTGATTTTGGACCTATGATATAAAGACCTTTTTGATATGAGATGGAAATGTTTTAAGTAAAGTATTTTGAAAGGGTTTTTCAAGCATGATATATTGACTTTAAGAAAACTATTTTTGAAGTTCGTTTTATGAAAAACTATTTGAAAGACCATGTATGAAAACTATCTTGGAGGATTGTTTTAAATAAACCTTAAGTGAAAACCTTTTGAAAAGTACTTTTGATATTGAACCTTTTGAAGATTTGACCATCTGATACTTTGACCCTTTTGTATATTGACCTGGGACATTGATCTTCTGATATGAACCTTCTGATATGAATCTTCTGATATGAACCTTCTGATATGACCTTTCTGATGTGACACTCTGATTATGATATGAACCTATGACCTGGACCTTTGACTCCCAGTTTGATACCCGAGCAAAATTTGTGACCCTAGCCATGAAGGTAACATGGCCGTGTCTGTGATGCACCACTGGCATGACTAGTGTGTAGCCCTAGTGATTTGGTTACACCGTCCCTTTGATTTGGTCTGCATGTGATTGGGTAGGGGCGTATGGATGCATCCTAGATCTGTTCTGTTTCTGATATATCTGGTATGTCTGGTGACTGGTACTGTGTGCAATACATGCCTTTCACAACCCTGGGAGCTTGCAACTCCAACCCTGGAGGTATCCCCTCAACCTTGTCTTGGTATGCTGAGGTCACCCCTCCATACACCCTGGTATGTGATTTGATATGATATGTTTCTGGGCTCGTGGTGGATTACTGTCCTAAACCTTTATTCTCTCTCTGTACCTTGACTTATATATTTCGTTATACTGTATCTGTTCTTTCCTTTTTCTTTCATATCTGTTGCTTTCGTTTCCGTTTATTATATATATCTGTTCACTGGGCTTTGTAAGCTCAGCCGCACGTTTTCTTTTCGTGTGCGGCAGGTTTTTAGTTGGAAGCAGGGTCGTTATTAGAGAGAGCCTTTGATTTAGAAGACCTTGTTAGCTATTCCGGAAGTAGAGATGATTTGAAAAGTTATTTTCAGACTTAGTGGTTATTGTATATCTCACTTGTAACCTTGTAAATTCAGATTTTGGTTTGTAACCCTTGGAATCCTATTGTATTATTTAAGTCATAAGCTTGTGTTTGTTCTGATAAGAATCCGTATCTGTGACACCTTTGCCTTTGTCGGGTTGGGGTGTTACAGAAGTGGTGAAGATAGTGTGAAACTTATCAAAGAATTGACGGAAACATGTGCAAAATTGTCAACTGAAGTTCTTGATCTCAAGAAGGAGCTATTAAGGGTAAAGACTTCTTAAGGTGCAGAGATCAAAAGATTGAAGCTAAGGATAAAGCATCTAGAGGGTTTGCAAAAATAAAGAATTTCAAAATTAAGAAGGTTGAAAACAGAAGTAAACGTTTCCAAACCTAGTTTGGGGGAGGATGCTCCCAAATAGGGGAGGAATGAAAACATGGAGAAAGATGAGGCAGTAAAAGGTTCAGGGGAGGAGAACAAAGATATGGATGAAAATCAGAAGATGAATGAAAATGAAGGTGCTGCTGGTGATGAGGATGTTGATATGGATGGTGATAATGAGGAGTATGTGGTCAAGGATAAGTCTGGAAAAGAGGTAGCTTTGGAAGAGGGCAAAAGTAGCTTGGGAGATTGTTAGACTCGCTTTTTTATAAAGATGTCGTCACTCACGTGAATTGGACTAGGTTTGTATTAAGTAGCTCTCACAGGGACTACTTATGTGTAATAGGCAAACTAGTGATGTAAAAGGGCCTATAAGTACCCACATGACTCTCCATGTGGGTGTGTGGGAGTATTGTACCATTCATTTGTTTTCTTTCAATAAAGCTAAACATTTGACAGATTCTCTCCACCCTCTCACTACTCTCTCACTAGAAAGATGAACATCTTCATCTTTCACCAAATCCGGCCACCTGAACCACGAAACATATGAAACATGGTCTCTACAGAGATTCTACTGCTCGGGTTAAAGAGGCTACTACTGCTGAAAATGTTGAAAGAGTGGTCAAAGATGATCCTACTGCTGCTGCAGGGCATCCTACTGCTGGTGTTACTGATCATGCTGTTGAGCAAGCTGCTGATGTAGGAGAAGAATCAGATGATGATGACAACATTAGCCTAGCTTAGATAATGTTAGAAATGAAAACAAAATCAGAAACACCAAAACAACCACAATCTCAACCACAACAACAAACTCCACCAACTGCAACAAAACAACCAATTTCATCTCCACCACCTCAAAGGGTTCCTCTAAAATGTGTATCAATCAGAGAACCCATCCCAACCAAGCAACCAACTCAATCTCATACATATACTGGCAAAGGTAAAGGTAAGATGGTTGATGAACCTGAACCTTATCCATGGCATCTTCCTTTTGAATACTGGCCATCACAACTTCAAGAAAAACATGATGCAGAAGAGGCTAAGAAACTGCATGCTGAATGGGAGGTAGAGGATGAAGCAGAACTTGAGAAACAAAGGGAAAAAAGGAAACAGGCTGAGATTGAAGCAAGGGTAAAAGCTTGGGATGATAAGAAAGCTAAGGGTGAAGCTGAGCTAAGCTGGTTCAAAATTAAAGGAGAATTACAATATACTTTCACAAATGAAGGTATAAATGACTGGATAAAGCAGGTCACTATGGAGAAAAGGAGGAATTTGTTGCTGAGAGGAAGAAAAAGAAGGTAAAGGTACCTAGACTACCAACTGTGAAGCAAAGAAGAAGTTTTCAAGAGTATTACTTGAAAAATATGAAGAATTGGAAGCTTGTTCAATTGAAGAAATTCACTGATGCTGAAATTGAGAAGAAGTATGAACAAGCTAAAAGGGAGTTTGACATGTTTGTACCAATGGGAACTGAAGTGGATGCTGCAAAGTTCGGCACCAAAGGCTTATATGAATGTAGATACTGATGTTACAAATAGCACAAATGATGAAAGCTATTAATGTTGGGTCAAGAATTTGACCCAAGTACCCTGACAAGATTTGAACATAAAATAGCCTAACTCACTGATAAAATAGTGGGTTACTCACTGATAAAGAAATCAGTGAATGTTGTAAAAAGCCCGTTGTTGAAGAAACACTTTACTTACTGATACGGTGTCAGTGAGTAAAGTATACGAGCTACAAACAACACCAGTATCACTGAGAATTGACAAATGTCTCAGTGACCCTGAAGATGCTATCTCTACAAGCAGACTGATTAATATGGGGCGAACTTCTACAAGAAAAGATAGAAGTCAGACAAAGAAAAAAGAGGGACCACTTGGTGGATGACAACTCACACCAAGTGGATGACAACTCACACCTACCCATCTTATCTTTGTTTAATTACCTATATATAGTGTGTCTGTTGTAATATAGAAAGTATGCTTTCCTAAAAAAACAAAATAATACACAATGTATTAGTTGATAGGAACATCCTCTCATTGAATCATCAAGCATAGCTTGGATCAATGAGAGTTTATTTGTCACCCAAAGGGGATAGTTTACCGGATTATCCCCTTTAAGAAGTTGAAGATGTTATCATGTAATCTAATAGGTTTTGAGTAATCTTGTAACAATTTATTCACTATCAATGAATCTGTTCTTGTTTTACTCAATTTCATGGACCAACAAGTGGTATCAGAGCCTAAGGTTCATTCTTATGAGTCAGATCCATGCATGACTGCTGATAACGTTCTTCAAAAAAAATTAAATGTGAATCTTCAAAAACTGCTACTAACATAGCAATTTTTGAGGGGGAGAAACACATTTAATTGGTGACTGACAAACACCAAATCCCTCCCGGAACCCCAAAATAACACACCCACCACACAAATCTTATCCAAAAAGATTTAACCCAAAAACAAAACACCAACCCCACCACACAATTCGATCTCTCCCACACAAAACCCATCACTCACCAAACTTTTATCTTAACAAAAAACTCACAAAAAAAAAACCCAGATCTGTAAATCTCGATCTAAATCGAGTAACAAAAAAATGGAACAAACAAAAAAAAACATCACTCTCACTCTATATCCTTCACAAACACCTATCACAGATCTCAATACCAGAGATAAACCCAAATCCGGTCAACAATACATCACCAGAAAAATCAAACCCACCTCCTATCAAATCCACTCTCGACAACACAAACATCTACACATCATCACTCACTACTCAAGAATCTAAACTCCCATGGTCAAGCGGAAAGACGACTCGAAAGGGATTGAATCGAGTTTGAAGAGTTGAGTTGATAGTCACTAATAATAGTTGTTTAGTGTGTTGGTGACTCGGCTGATATAAATGTCACTAATAATAGAACTTGTTTAAACTACTCAACTTGATGATTAGAATAGAGATTTTTAGCTTTGGTTTAGTTTGGAACGAGTTTGGATATGTTTTTGTCGAAAAAATCTCTATCGGGTTTAATAGAATTCGATTTGGTTTTGGGTTCAAAACTGGGTCAAACGATCGAGTTACTTCGTGATTTTTGGTTCTATGAATTCTCGAGAGTCTTAAGAATCTTGATGTGAAATTGGTTTGACGAATTTAATGTAAAAATCGAGAATGAAAGAGTTAAAGCAAAAGGTGGTATCAAATGGAACTAAAGAAGAGAAAAAAAAATATAGTTGGGCAAATGAATAGTAAACCAGCCCGTTTGAATTTCAGAATTGGGTAATTGTGTGGGCTGCGTTTGTGGGCTGGAAGTTGGGTAGATAAACAATGCCGAGGATTAGTATATAAGTTAGTTTTAAAGTTTTGAGTTTTCGCGTTGTCCGGGTTTCGCGTGTGAGCTCGATTCGTGTTTTTGTCACGTATTTATTTTTAAGTTATTTTTGAATAATAACTATTCGTTACAAAATAACTTCTCGTTTTCAGAGGTCGGAAAAATAATTAGATACGTGTATTCCGATTATTAGTTATTGTATAACAAATGGAAAATTTTCCATTTGTTACATCTACTGATGGCACAATTGAATAAACAAGGGATGAATATAACTTTGCCATCTGATCCATTGCCATTAGACTCAGATGTAAGCCATTTTTTATGTTGTTAACAATTTCATTTTCTAATGCTAACACCACTGATGCTAATGATACCAGGCATTGAAAATAAACTGACAAGTCAATGTATTTCTTAATTTATATTACAGGTGACTCCAATGGCCATTGAAAATATAAAGAGCAACGCTAATGAGGTGGACGACACTCAGACAAGTGATGTTGTAAGTGCTAAAGATGCGGGAATTCAGGATAAGTCCAATGGCCTTGTAACTTTTGAAAAGGTAACGGAAACAATGGTAAGTAATAAAACATCCCCACTTGATTTTTGAATTTTAAATACATGATCGACTAATGTACTGTGTTTTATATATATGTATAGGAATCTGCTAAAACTGTCAGGCATAAGAAAAATCCTAAGTCACGATGAAACGGGTCTCCAGATTCCCAATCGCAACCAAATGTGTAATCTCTAACACAAGCACTGCCAACAGTATGTATTTCAACATGTTTTGTAACACCCCCTAAATACCGCAGCGGAAGCAATTGAATTCAGGGGGTATTACTTCACAATACAGATCATGGTATAGAAAACGACCTCTATATGAGACGTTTTGAAAAGTTATCATTCGAATAAGTGAAATCAGAGTTTAAACAAGAATACAAAGCATAAAGATTACATAAAGTTTTTCAAAGCAAATCGAATGAAAAATGATGAAATATGAGTCTCCAAGTAAGCAAATGACCCTAGCAATCCACGCATCCACAATAGTAAAACCTGAGATAAACATGCTAAAAGTGTCAATTAAAGGTTGGTGAGTTCATAGAGTTTAGTTTAACAGCAATGAATTTGAATAAAGATAATTATAAGTAAAGCATTTAAGTATAGATTTTCCTAGCAAAGGCATTGTAAATCAACTTAGTTCCAAGCCCCGCCCATACAAGACTTGTAACCTGTGTGTTTACAACCTACTGCTAACATAGATTTAGATTTCAGGATTATATTCACCCATGTTGGCGTCATTTTGGACCCATAGGCGGGGAACCACTATCCCAAATAGTACGTGTCACCCAACGTCTCGAATTCATGGACAAGGGTGGGGGTGTTGTCCCATACCGGTACTATCAATACCTCTCCTATTTGCCTTTGATTTCGAATTCACAATAATAGATTTACACATAACAGTGTACCACATAATAAGACCACACATCACATATAAATAGTATAAAAGAATAAATGTATCATATAGATTTGAATCATAGAGTAATTGTATCACATAGTAAACCACGTATTTGATAAACGAGTAAATAAACAAATAGAGTTTAAGCATGTATCTCCCCCAAAAGAGTTTAAAACCAGTATAGAAAAGTGGGGCTATGACTCACCTTGAGTAACTGATAATGAGAATTAGGAATTCAAGTAAGTTACGGCTTCAACACGCAACCTGGATTAATTGTAAAGTCTAAGTTTCGATAAATTCGGTTCAATGCTAATAGTGAATGTGAGTCTGATAACTATTTGATGATGAATGAGTTTGATATGTTTAAAATGTTTAAAGACTTG